>OMNV01006663.1:6232-68812 GCA_900303265.1 Brotula barbata
GTGAGTGGGTGAGTTGTCTCTTTTGTCCCAGAGTCTTTGGTCCGTCTTTTGTTGCAGAACCCGGTATACGGGAAAAAGAGACGTGGATAGCGGGAAGTTGAGTGGTTTCCGACGTATTTGAACGTAGCATCATCACAGCTCCAGAATCTCCATCATCCTTCAGCGGAGTCCCGATCCTCCCACGGCTCTTTACCTTAACAGAACATCCCAACAGGTTCATCACCTTTAAATATAATAATCTCTTTGTTTTTCTGCTGGTGTTTGTGTTTTCATTAAGAAAATTCGGATGTTTCAGCAACCTAAAGCGTAGCTAGCATGACCAAGCTAACGTCAACTTGCAGCAAACCACTGAACTGAACTGGGCCGCTCGGCGCCTCTCTTTTTCCGGGTCATAATATTGCTGTTCTATAAATCAGAGACGATTATAAAGTTTGTTTGTGTTTATAACATTGCAGATGTTTGGGTCGGTATGTTTGTTTGTGGCCAACAGTGCTCGGAAGCTGCTCTCACTGCACTGATGTATTTAGCATCAGCAAGCTAATATTAGCAGGTGAATGTTAAGGACTGCCTGTAATGTTATCATTGTGTATGAGTTGTGAAATATAAGTTGTTTTTAAGAGTTACACATGGCAGAGGTTTACTTAAGCAGCTAGAAGGTTTTAATGGGTACGTTCACAGCAAACTGCGTTCGTTGTGGACACGTAGCATAATCTATGTAGTTAGCTAGCTCAAAGACATCGAATCTATAATCATAAAATCAAAGCCTGATGGTCACCTGCACAGAAAAATGAGGTGCCTATATATTTTAATTTTGTCCGTATAGTAAAGTCTGTTTGTGCTTTATAGTATATGTAAATTATATTTATGTCGGAAATGTATTTGATGGAAGCGTACGTCTATGCTAAGCAAAGCAAATGTGCACTTGTGCTTCTAGCAGCGAGATAGTTGTTAATTTTGTGCAAAAACAACAAAATGTGCTACCCCACGCCGGGAGTAGAAGCAGTTAGTCATTAAATTATGTAAGAAGTGGGAAATGATGGATGTAGGGAGCTGTTGTTACGCTCTCCCCAAGCCGGACACACCTGTTAAATGAGTCCAGAGGGGGCGGTATTCGTCATACCTGCTACAATATATAAAGGACCAGACGATTTAATAGAGTCCACTCGTACCTCGTTAATGAGGTTCTTCGAACCCACGAGGTACTTGGTTTGTGTAGCTGTATCAAATATGCTCCACAATTGCGCCATCAGCTAAATCAGGTGTTTGAGAGAAAAGACAGATGGTATTCATTCTTGTCTTCAGACCCCACTACCCTGTGGAGCAGCTGTGAATCAAGAAAGATACATGTGAAAGTTGTTTGTAATACTGCTCCAAGGTTGCAGGAAAAACAATTTTGTAAATTGAACAGAAGAACAGGAAGAAGTGACTTCATAATATGGATGCTGACTCAAGTATCTTCTACAATGGTACTTTCAAAACTTCTCAACGGTTTTGAAATATTTCAAATAATAATGTCGAAATCTTTCAGAGTGTTAACCATTGCTGTCTTAAGGCTGAGTAATAGTGACAGAAATTTTATCCACAGCTTTTATAAATGTTGAAGTGAAAATGAGAAGGAAACATAAATGATCATTGCATAGGAGCCTGAACAACAGATCACTAGAATTACAACAGGCTTTACTACAGCCATGTAAAGAGCCGTATTTACAAACCAAGCAGTATTGTATATACAACACTGCTACTGCAGATGCTCCTCTGTCGTTTTTGGGGCTGTGCCAATGGCAGGGCAATTTCTTGGCATGGACGAATGAGGCAGGAGAGACCGTGCTGCAAGGGTGCTAGAGCGAGAGAGAGAGACAGATGAGGGAGACGGAGAGCAGGAGAAACGTTCCAATTTCACACATAATTTGTGATTAATTGGATCGAATGTAGCACTCAAAACTAAAAACTCAACACAAAATGATTTTTCATCTCTATGAGCCAGTGGTCTGTTATCTGAACCAAAGCCGCTAGATACTTGGCTAATAGGAATATTGGCTGCTTCCAAGTAACTGATCCTTTGTCAAATATTTGCAAATCTGGTTAAAAAAACACTCCAAAATTTAGGCTGATAAGCCTACTGTTCGGCATTTACATAGTAAATACCAGATGTGACAGATGTAGATTTGCACCTGGGCTAAATATGCTGTATCTCTTCCTCACAGACTTGAATCATGACGGACTCCAAATATTTCACAACGAACAAAAAAGGTGAGTACTGTAAGAAAAGATGCGGAACATAAACGCCGACAGAAACCGAGGACCAGCCAATGTAACTGTAGTTGGGCTGGCTCCTGAGCTTCAAATGTTCAAATATGTGTTCACTATTATTTTTAAATTGCTAGAGGATGTTATTTTCTGGAACATCTTTAACTACAGATGGTCTAGAGGTATGGAGAAATAATGAACAATGCATAACTTAGCTGTCACTATATTAGTTACTGTCACATGCCTCCATTTAATATGAAGCATATGGTGGGTGGAACCCAGTGGAGCACAATTGGAAAGAATACATTTTGTTTTACTCCCCACACTTTTCCTCTGTTGGAAACATTACATTGTTTGCTACAATCCACACATGCCTGACTAGTTTGCTAGCCACTCATCTTTATCAGGACAAGTCATTCTTCAGGGAAGGAAGCACTTGTTGTAACCTCCAGGTTATAGAAAAGCCAATCCACACATGTAGTTTTAGTGGCCAGATGTTTGAATACTCATTGAGAACGTCTTGAGTCCTTAAGAATACTTTATTTATCTTAATAAAGCAGATGTCAAAGAATGAGAAAAAAAGTTGCTACATTGTTGTAGCCCATACATTGTTGTTTCTGACACTGTCACATTCCAGGGGAAATCTTTGAGCTGAAGGCAGAGCTGAACAATGAGAAGAAGGAGAAAAGAAAGGAAGCAGTTAAGAAGGTCATTGCTGCCATGACTGTTGGGAAGGATGTCAGGTAAATTCTAAAGCCTTTCCCTGTCGCGCAGGCCTAATAGAATGGATGTCTGCGGGATTCAACTTCAGAGCACATCTTTGTGTGCAGGAAACATTTCATCACGGGTTTGTTCTGTGAAATGTTAAAATACTTTACATTGCCAAAATTTTGTTACAGAACTTTGTAATCTGTGATCTATATTGTAGGCTTTCTAGTAATAGTGTAGTAGTAGTAGGTAGTGGGTTTTCTGTCACAGAGTCTGGACAGCTGGCAATTCTGAAGCTTGAGAGCCGAAGATTATATCATTCTAAATTTCCACATTCTGTCTGTCTTCCATGGTACGATTTCTGGCGACAATAATTGTATAATAATAAGAATGAAAGACAAAAAAAAAGAAAAAGACAAGATGGTCCTCAGACTTTTATTTAACAATCTCCTTTGTTCTTTAGTTCTTTGTTCCCAGATGTGGTAAACTGCATGCAAACGGACAACCTGGAGCTGAAGAAGTTGGTCTACCTATACCTGATGAACTATGCCAAGAGCCAACCTGACATGGCCATCATGGCTGTCAACAGCTTTGTGAAGGCAAGGCCCACAATGAACATCAATGCTGTCTGATTTGATTTTAAAAAACCCTCAGGGTATTATTAAACTAGATATTGATCCACTTTCCACGGTAGAAATAGAATTATTTAAATTTAAGCTTTCACACTATTATTATCTTAGCTGGTAATGTTCGGTTTTTTTTCCACTTTTTAGCCCAGCTATTGTGGACACCATGATTGTTAGTACTTTCCTAGAACCGACTTGGTTCCAGACTGTAAGTACAATTGAAAGCTAAACTCGTGTGTGGCCTTCCAGGACTGCGAAGACCCTAACCCTCTGATCCGAGCTCTGGCTGTCCGCACAATGGGCTGCATCCGAGTGGACAAGATCACAGAGTATTTGTGCGAGCCATTGAGGAAGTGCCTGAAAGATGAGGATCCATATGTGAGGAAGACTGCTGCTGTTTGTGTGGCCAAGCTTCATGATATTAATGCCCAGATGGTGGAGGATCAAGGATTTTTGGACTCCTTGAGAGACCTCATTGCTGACTCCAACCCAATGGTAGGTATTACTGATGATGCACTGTCTAATCCAGTGATTGTTGGAATGATTAATTAATAAATCAATAGCTCTTAACTGCCTATTTAGCATTGTTGTGTAAGACACATGCTAGCTAACATTAAAGACAAGAACACGAAGCCATCTTTTGAAGAAAAAAAAATAGATAAATTGATTAATGAAATACAAGTAAAAATACTGGGGTGCCCCATGCAAGGTTTTTACAGACATGGAAACCATAAATGTAAGTTTCATGAAGCAAATGGCCGTGTTAGTTGAAGAGAAAGTTCTCCTTGCAGGTTCTTGCATCCCCATTCAGACTTCTTACAGATGTTAATCATTGCTGGGTTCAGGGTTTAGAGATCTTAAGGAATATATCGTATTGTTTAATGTAAAACTTATTAAAAATAAACATATCAAGAATCAAGATTCTGAACTAATGATTGAGCTCCTTTGGTTTTGGTTTCCAGTGAGTTTCCTTGAGATTGCTTTAAGACTCACAGTTGACATTGCGCGTCAGAACTAAAACCAAACTGTATTTCCAACTGCGCAAAATGAGACACAGGCCTTTGTAATACTGACTCTGTTTACATTGCCAGTACATTTTTGATGGATTCCAGTTTACTGAGTATTGGTTTCTTCTCCATAATTTTTCCAATTTGGCACATTCAATATCACTTAAAGAAAACAAAGCAGTAAACATGAGGAAACATTTCTACCTAGTAACATCACGCCAGCAGTATTAATTCTGGCTTGAGAAACATTGAAATAATCATCATAGGTAAACTATTCAATGTAAAAAAAACAAAAAAACCATCATTTCTTCCCAACAGTTGTATGAAGTGACACTTGCTTTTGAGGATGTATTTTCAGGTCTGTTTGGATTTTTCGGAGGTGACCTTTTAAATTTAGCTCATTTTGTTAATGAAATCATTTGGTAAAATAGTGAAGTGATCCTTTTAATATTCTCATCTCAACACACTTTCATCCTTTAGGTTGTAGCCAATGCAGTTGCTGCCCTGTCGGAGATCAGTGAGTCTCATCCCAACAGCAACCTTCTGGACCTGAATCCTCAAAACATCAACAAGCTACTGACAGCTCTCAATGAGTGCACAGAGTGGGGACAAATCTTCATTCTGGACTGCCTGTCCAACTACAACCCCAAGGATGAGCGTGAGGCCCAAAGGTAGATATCACTCCATCAGAAGTATGGCCATTGTAGACTGCAATGGATGGAAATAGTGGAGAAAGCGTTTGCAGAATAAAATGAAGATGAACACCACCCCTGATCATTAAGTGAAAAATTGGTTTATACAACACAATCTATGAGGCAATTTAGTAGATAAGTTGTAATTTTGTGAATAATTCTATGTAAATGTAAGATTTAAGGTTAGTAGCTTGGTTTGTGATTACACTCACAAAACTGTTCAGGAGTTAACTACAGTCTGCACAGCTAGGAAACATTCATGACGAACAATATCTGAATGTGAAGTTATTCTTAGTGGGTGTTTTGGATAGATATCATCCACATGGTAAGGAGGAAAAAAACTTTCTTTTTTTTCAAATAATTGCAAAAAATTGCAGTTGTTGCAAAAAAAAGAAGGGCAAAATATGAATGGATAAGCCCAAGGTACATAAGACTTCTCGCTGCATTAATACATACACTACGGCTGTTTGCTGTTTACTGTATACAGTATATTTTCAAAACAGGCTCAGCATTGATTCATTGATACTGTTATATTGTTACACCATTCTTTACATGTTTTAAGTGATGTCTACCTGTTTCCTCTCTTTCAAAGCATCTGCGAACGTGTCACTCCCCGGCTGTCTCACGCCAACTCAGCGGTGGTACTTTCAGCTGTCAAGGTGCTGATGAAGTTTTTAGAGCTGCTGCCAAAGGACTCTGACTACTACAACACCTTGTTGAAGAAGTTATCCCCTCCACTGGTCACCCTGCTTTCTGGAGAGCCTGAAGTGCAGTATGTGGCCCTGAGGAACATCAATCTCATTGTCCAGAAAAGGTTTGTGATCACCAAAAAGCACAAGATGGGCTTTATTTGTAGCTGTAGTCGCCCTCACCTCCTACTGCCCTTACATTAACATTTTTCATTTTGGCAGACGTAACCAATTTTCCCATTTGTCTCTGTTGGATTAAGTCTTCCCATGATATAATACATTATGTTTTGCTTTTGTGCAGGCCTGAGATCCTGAAGCAGGAGATCAAAGTGTTTTTTGTTAAGTACAATGATCCAATCTATGTCAAACTGGAGAAACTGGACATCATGATCCGCTTGGCTTCCCAGGCCAACATTGCCCAGGTACTAACATGACTTGAGGTGAAGAATGGCTCTGCCATGTATTCAGTTTCAAGATTTAACAATATTTATACAGTTTCTATATCTGATAAAATACTGTGGTGAAATTTGGTATGTATTAAATGAAATAATTTATTCCAAATTATCTTTCGACACATCTTTTCACACACTAAAACACTCTTCAAATGCAGTCCACCCACTTATCAGCAACTGTGCATTGTGCGAAGCATCAGAAACAATGATAGAGTAAGAGGAAGTGGTTCAGACAGGATTTAGTTTCAAAACAATCACAATGGATGCTTCATTTCCTTACATTCAGTGCTTTTTTGCGTTCAAACAATATGAGAAGATGAGTCTAGCGTAACAAATTAAGTTGCATGGATACATTGTCAAAGCTGTTGTGTAATTGTCGCCAAAGTTTTTCCAACTTTGAAAAGGAAATTGCTTGGTCGCTGGATGTTTCTCCATATCAGCTTGTTGCCCCGATTCACCAAGCATCAGTGGAGTGAGGCTGTACATATCCCTCCCATGTATATGTCTATATAATTTCTATGCTCTTGACTCTCCTTTGAGATTAATAGCATAATTACAAGTGCACATTCACAGTCCCAAGAAATTTTTGTGCTGTTTTTTTTTTTTTTATATTTGCACAGTAACAAATGCACAGGTATTAAGTGCACTTAATGGGTACATTGTTGGGATGCCAGATGTATGGCTTGTTAAAATGATACAATGCGTTGGTGATTGCAACATTACCCCCTTTCACAAACCCATATCAATGCGCTGAATTCATTTTTGCTTTAGTATTTGCGATTAGTTTCCTCAAGCTTGACATAGAATCTCCATACAAAATAACTCATTTTGATAATATGATCAACGGTTAACATCGGATCAAAATCCAATGTAAAACACTCAGAGCAATTGGTGCCTTCTGGGACTTTCCAGCTGATCTGTGACCATGTGTGTATGGATAAATAATTTGTGTGTGCTGTTTCAGATATTTCAGTGCTTTTCTCTGTCACTTAAAGGTCTTGGCTGAGCTGAAGGAATATGCCACTGAGGTGGATGTTGATTTTGTACGCAAGGCTGTGCGAGCCATTGGACGATGTGCCATCAAAGTGGAGGTAAGAATCCCACCAGCAAGAACACAATCATCTGCCATAATTAGTCAGAAACGCCACATTTAACCCCCATATTAGCAACATAAGGAGAAAACAATCTCTCTATCTTCAAGATTATTGGGAAAGCTGTCCACTAATGTGATTGGTAGGGAAATACTCATTCACACAGGTCACGACATGAAAGACCTGTGAAGTGTGTAGCCAGGTTAAGTCAGTGTTGTAATTTGAGATCAGCCATATTTCAACTGTGTTTTATCTGTCATTCATTGACATTTATTCATTAACAAAATTATGTTTTATTCTGTATTATAGTCTGATCTCAGGTGTTGTCATCTGAAATCAAATAAATCCCTGGACTCTGGAATTATTTCTCCCAAGTTTTTCTGTGTTTGATATGTTTTTCTCTATGTAGTGGCACTCTGTGTTCAGCCAATGACATGACGGCAAACATGATAAGTTTTATTGAAATGTAATGCCGCCACCAAAATCCCAATGACTTGCTGCTCTGCCCAACCTCCAGCAATCCGCTGAGCGCTGTGTCAGCACCCTGCTGGACCTGATCCAGACCAAAGTCAACTATGTTGTTCAGGAGGCGATTGTTGTCATCAGGGACATCTTCCGCAAGTACCCCAACAAGTATGTGACTTCCAATATGGTCTCTTATCAAGAAGAATGGGGTCAGTGTGATGACGCTTATTGAGTCCTGAATGAATATTATCCACCTAAAATCAAATACTTTTTAATTAAACGTCATATATGTATGTGCGTGTAATTATTATGCTCGTTTAATTAATTTAGTTTTAATTTCCCTTCAGATTTTTTTTTTTTATGTTTCACCACATTATGCCATAGCTGAAGTGAGTAATGTATTGATATTCACAGTTATGGTTACTTTTTAGTTTATTTTGAATATGGAGAATGGTAGCCCCAGTCGTTGGCTCGTTCCTCTGAACCACTTGGCATGGTATGGTCCATTTTAACCTTTGTGGTGCTGTGTTGTTCAGGTATGAAAGCATTATTGCCACATTGTGTGAGAATCTGGACTCCCTGGATGAACCTGATGCTCGTGCTGCCATGATCTGGATTGTTGGCGAGTATGCTGAGAGGATTGACAACGCTGACGAGCTGCTTGAGAGCTTCCTTGAGGGCTTCCATGATGAGAGCACACAGGTGAGTTCCTCCAAAGCAGGAGAACAGATTTGTGATTAGCATTAAGCGGAGCTATGTTTCTAATAAATTCCTCATATGTGGCACTAAACCAAGTTCGGATCTTCTAATATTATAATTTACAAGTTTATTCTAATAGCATTTTAGTCATAGCATAGAGCAAAGATCCTAAAATTATGTTGGATTGATTAGCTAAATTTTCGAGTTTCAAAGAATACATTAATGCATTATTATACAGAATGTTTGAGTTTCTCCACTAGATATCATGAATCAATCAAGTTATTAATTTTAGGTATCTTATTTCTTGCAAATCTCATTATGCCTGTCTCACATTGACAGCTACTGCCCAGACTGCATTAAGTCAGATATCCCAAAATCAATGACCAACTCGCATTTCAAACAATCTTTCCTCAAATATCCAAACCTTTTTGGACCGTATCAGAAAATGTTATCTGGTACTGGAAATTCATCTCAGTTGGGCATAATGAAAATTGCCAGCTACTTCCATCTTGGATGACTGTTGTGTAAATGACATCATGTGAACGGTGTTTGTGCTGCTCTACAGGTGCAGCTCACTCTGCTGACTGCCATCGTCAAACTGTTCCTTAAGAAGCCATCTGAGACTCAGGAGCTGGTGCAGCAGGTCCTTAGCTTGGCAACTCAGGTGACTCTCACACACACAGTGCAGACGTACGTTTCTTTTCATGATGATTAAAACAAATATCCAATCTTAACATTGCTGTTTGCTGTGTTTTCACTGACCTAAGGGTGGAAAATGGATGACTTTTTTATGTTGTTGGAATTGTTCTTTCAAGTTATAATAGGCCACCAAACAATCCTGATCCATTCTCAGTAAGTAAAAGTCAAATAATCTATTAAGTTTTGTTGTTTTTTCTTCAGGATTCTGATAACCCTGACCTGCGGGACAGGGGCTACATATACTGGCGCCTGCTGTCCACTGATCCAGTGACTGCCAAGGAGGTGGTGCTGTCAGAAAAACCACTTATCTCAGAAGAGACTGATCTGATTGAGCCTACTCTTCTTGATGAACTCATCTGCCATATTGGCTCCCTGGCCTCCGTGTACCACAAGCCCCCGAATGCATTTGTGGAGGGCAGCCATGGAATCCACAGGAAACATCTGCCCGTCCAGCACAGCAGGTTAGTCAATGCGCGCAAAATTTTCTAGGTGTTCTTAATGGTTACATGAGTCTTCAACTGAGTTAATCCTTACATTAATAGTGCAGAATTCAGACACCCAATACATTTTTCCTGTAACACTCCACTACACATATTTCTTAGCTCCAGATTATCCCAAAGTTTTGTTGGATCCCCAGCTCCTCCATGTCCTCCTGAGCAAGACCCTAACCCCTAATTGCTCCCGACAAGCAAGTGGGCCTTCCATGGTTACCTCGGCTGTCGGTGTGTGAATGGGTGTATGAATGGGTGAATGTGAGGCAAAACATTCTAAAGCACTTTGGATAAAAGCGCTATAGAAATGCAATCCATTTATCTTTTGTTGGCCCACTGTGGAATACATAAATTTCAATGGTTGCTGCAAACGATAGCGCAATAATATTTGTCAATTGTTTCTTTTTATGTCTCCAAGGACATTGTTTTCAGATTTGTCGCTGCTCATTCAAACACCTTTGATGCGTGACCCACAGTCACCCTGCTTTGCTCAAAAAATGGCAGAAAGAACTGCTTATTTAAGTTTGATGATAGTTTTATCCAGCCTTGAATGGACATATACATACATTTGATTAATTCTACTGTATGAAGGATGTGACAAGGTTGAGGTCAAAGGTTGTGCTTTGAATTTCTTAGGCTTAATTGTGTAAAGATAATGGACAGACAGCTGTTCAACCATGAAAAAAAGCACTGACGTCTTCAGCTAACACAGCTGTAAATAAGCATGTAAATATTTCAGATCCACGTGGATGGGTATAGTTTAGTGTCACCAAAACCCAGTTCAGGTTTTTTGGACAGGGTTTACAGAAACCTTATCTGCTGTATCAGAACAACTGCAACCCTAATTATGTACATCATGTCATCAGCTAATCATTAACATCCCTCACTCCCACACCTCATGATTACTGTTAACTTATCAAAATGAAAATCTTTTTATTTTAAAGTAGATACAACATAAACATTCTAAACATCAACAATTTGATTAATTCAATCAAATTCCTGCAGGGAATGGATGACTCATTAGTTCTGCCCTTTGTCCCATTGTAGTATCGATACAGGGGAGAGCCCAGTTAGTGGAGGGCCTGCGGCCACCATGGACCAGCCACACGTCATCCCGAGCCAGGGTGACCTGCTTGGTGACCTGCTTAACCTGGACCTGGGCCCTCCAGTCAATGTGCCCCAGGTCTCCTCTATGCAGATGGGTGCTGTGGATCTGCTCGGAGGCGGCCTTGACAGCTTGGTAAGCGTACACACTCATACCCACCTTGACCATGCATTCATATTCTAATGTAAATGATGGAACTACCTTTGCTTTGGAATGTAAATGTCGGACCTGCTTAAACATGCAAGCTGTTTCCTTTAACTCCTTCAACTTATATTAATTTTATGTACATGGATTTTATTTTGTGGCTGACTCATGAACAAAATACTGTTTGAGGATTCAAAAGTTGTTCATTACTTCCTTTTTGCTTTTTCTGCAGTGGTATTCTCATCTGTTATTCAGTGGAATATGACACACACATAGTCCACTCACTCACACATACACACTAATATAGTGATACTAATGGATCACTATTATGTTTTTTAAAATTATTTTTCTAATGTAGTAATGGTCACTTTTCCACAGCTGGAATGGGTGTTTTTGATAATGTTTCAATTATTTCAGATCTTAAATGGAGGTGGCATTTTCCCAGAGACTGGGTGTACTTGATGGGCAGTGGTTGCTAAGGTCTCTGTCTCTCTGTGTGTTTGTGTGTTTGTGTGTGTGTAATGTGTGTATGCTGTCTGTGGGGCCTCTTCTCTCCTATAGCTGGGGGGAGACCTGGGCGGAGGTGTTGGGGGGAGTCCTGCAGTAAGTCAAGCCGTTCTGTTTGGCAGTCTGCTTGTGTGCATGTTGCATGCTACTGAATTTAACCCACAATAGTCTCACACCAGTTTCTCTAAATTTTAATATTTCCAGAGTGTGTGCCTTGTAAACCCCTATAATTCAATTAATAAGATCAAACCAGTGTGTTTTGCATGTTTTTACCTATTTGCATCTGTGTTAAAACCACTCCAAATTTCCATTTCACTCACTGTGGTCGAGTAAAGTCAAGGATTATTCATCTATCATTGCTACTAGACTGGATTTTCCGAGGTCTATCAAGCATTAGAAAACACCTCTATAAAAGCATTCGCGGTAGTAGATAGAAATTGGAAAAGCCAGATAAGGTGACATTTACAACTTCGAAGCAAATAAACAAGAAATTTCTCTTAAGCAAAAGTGCAACGCAGAGCTTCAGTCAGGCAATGCGACAACTTCCACTTGGGGCGGAGTAAAAGTTTGACAAACAGCTGTATCAAGTTTTTGACATTCATATTGATTTTAATTCATTTGTAGAGGAATTACTGTCTCAGTTTGCCGTATCTTTAATATTTGTATGGATTCAATCATTTTTATGAAATGCAGACTGTGTGATTTAGTGAACTTGAACACCTATTATTTTGTGCGCAGCAACTTTCAATTGATAAAAGCACTCACCCACCCCGGTGTGCAGGAAGAAAGTGATGTAAATAAGAAACTCAACTTGAACCTCATTCACTCAAAAATTACTGATCTTAGTCTTCTTCCCAGGTGAATTCAAGTTCAGTTCATTGCAGCTGTGATTAAATTTTATGTCTTCTGCACCCCCACCAGATACATTACCATTTATGGGTAGGGGAAACATTGTTCAGTCAAAGGGTGAGGACTACTTAACAATGCCGCATTAAGTCTAAAAAGCATTCACAGTTTACATTTATCACTGTGATGCCCGTTGGGGAAAATCTACATCAAGGCTGGTGATGAAAAAGACAAATTCCTATTTTATGACATTTCTACAGATGTTTGTACAGGTGTCCTTCTGGTTCTCAGAAACCATCCTAGCAGGTGGTTTGAAACACGTCAGCCAGAAATCAGATGTAACACAGATATAAATACATGGGTATTCATATGGCCAAGCCATATATGGAAATCAAAACCACCCAGACAAGAAGGGCATGCTAAGTTGCCTTCTCTCTTGAAGCGCAGACAGAAATACAGAGATATTTGAGGATATTGGCAAAATAAAAAAAGAAAGACAGAGAATGGCATCTCGAAATCCTGGTCATAGTGCCAGAGAAAAAAAAAAAAATATATATATAAATGTGAAGATGACTTAAAGTATGTATACATTACATGGCTTGACAAGCCTCCAAGAACAGCTTATATTTATATTTAGTCACCAACCTATTATTATCACCAACAAATTATATTATGATTATTTAGCATATTATTTGTCACACATTTATCACAGTATTATTGTTGTATGCCTTGGGCAGTGTGAATTGAATGTAATGGGCTAAAACATGCAGAAGCACTGATATGGTCTCTAAGACTGACACATTTAGATGGTGTTTTGGATGAATAATAATATAAATAAGGTTTGAATCTTTTTTTTTTTCCTTCAGATGTAATCTCAGATAATTTTTTCTTTGTGATGCTTACTTGTATTGCCTGTGTGTATTTTGTGTTTGTGTTTTTGTTCTGATTTTTTTGTAGGTGGGGCAGAACTTCATCCCCTCTTCTGTTCCTAACACATTTGCTCCGTCACCAACACCAGCCCCTGCAGCTGTCAGCAGCGGCCTCAACGATTTGTTTGAGCTTTCCACAGGCATGGCCATCACCACTGGAGGCTATGTAATTCCTAAAGCTGTAAGTTCACTGCACATAATCCTAGGAATGAAGTATCAGTCTTACTCACGGAACACAAAGAGTTTGGATTGCTTTCCAATTTATACAGATATTGCAATGGTCTCAAGTCAGAATAGGGCTGAATGATGATCAAAATGCAATAGAAAAAATAAATGAAGTCCTTTCTCTTCTGTATTCACTGTATATAAGATGAAAATCATTCATAGTTTAACCAGCACAACATGTCAGCAAGTAAGCTATCCCTTAATATTGGCCTTTTTGGCTTTCCTTTCAGTGGTGCATGTGGGCAGTGTATGTGCACCCTTCTCATTGGCTGGAGCTATGTGTACGGCAGTGTGTTCCGTAAAAAGTAATTAAATCTCAGATTTTGAAACTTGCTTTTCTATAGAAAAATAGACATTGCAATGTCAGTGTGAAAATTATAGATCATTCAGCCCTGCAGCCCAAATAACTAAATAACACGGAAAAGATAGATTTGGGATACATTCCTAATGTTGGTTATTGGTTAATGTTGGGCATTGTGGAAGTTTATTTAGTTTTCCATGGTATTCAAAATATTTCCACCTGCTTCCCAGCAGGACAAAGCAGGCACTTATGGTGCTTTTGTGCCTTTACTGACTGTGAAGACAGATACTCTGAAACACATGTAAATGCACTGACTGTGTGTGCATGCATGTTTTGCAGGTGTGGCTACCTGCAGTGAAGGCCAAAGGACTGGAGATCTCTGGAACCTTCTCTCGCCGGCAGGGCCACATGTACATGGACATGACCTTCACTAACAAGGCCCTGCAACACATGACCGACTTTGCCATCCAGTTCAACAAGAACAGGTTGGTCAGATGACTGACAGGACAGATACACACACACACACGTCTATATTTGATCATATATTTTTTTACCTGAACAATAAATATGTATTGACAGATCGATGTACCTGAATGTATTGGGTGTGTGGGATTGGCTGAAAGCTGTTATTCCCTTCTAAATATCAAATAAGTAAAGAGAGATACGCAAATGTGTATTTTTGTCTCGTCTCTTTACAGTCACAAACCAGCATCAGTCCCATGAAAAAGTATTTGCCCTGACTACCTGAGTAAACACAAAATACAGTTTTTAATGATGAAGATTTTTTTTCATTTAAAAAAAAATAAAGTAAGAACTTGGAACAGTGCTGAATCTCTCTAGGTGCGGCTGGCCTGTGAAAATGGCTCAAAAGTTACAAATTAAAGATTGTGGATTGGCCTAATCAAAGTCCTGAGTTGAATCCCACTGAGATGCTATGGCAGGGACTGAAACTTTCAGCTCCTGCTTTAAAACCTCCCTGTGTTGCTGAATTAAAGCAGCTTTGCAAAGAAGAATGGGCCAAAATTCCTCCACACCAATGAGAAAAGAAGCATTTGGTTTCATTGTATGTAGGAAAACAGTTGGCCTGCTACATTTCCATTCACATGAAAAAACACCACCCCAGAAAATCCACTGGAAAAGATCTAAAATAAGATTTTAAAAAGTCTGCATTAGGTAGATTGTTGAGCTCTTACAGGCCAATCAAAACTGCTTCTATATACGCACCAGACTGTACATTCTTACATATGTACTCGGATGTAGTTTTGGGTGAGTCGGAAGTGAAAAGAAATCATGGAAAAAATATGGTTTGTGAACATGCTTACTCAGCCCAACAGGTTTAGTTAAAAATGTCATAGCAGTCGTGAAGGTTGTCAACTAATTACACTCTGGGAAAGTTATCAAAAAGTCTTGTAATTTATTTGGCAAATAATTGTAAGACATAAAAAGTGTGTCACATTCACATTCTTCTTGAGAGAATTTAGCTGAAAAACTCCTTCAAGCTTGTTTTGACTGATTCATTGTTTTGTTGTTGTAGCTTCGGGGTCATTCCCACCAGCCCTCTGCCCATTCACACTCCACTAATGCCCAGTCAGAGTATTGACATCTCTCTGCCTCTTAACACCATCGGCCCCGTCATGAAGATGGATCCACTCAACAATCTACAGGTACACTCACTTGCCATCAACCAGTATGTTGAGGAGTAACATTTTTTAATTTACATACACTGTATAACCTGAGTGACTACAACATCACCAACGTAACTACTTCATCACTAAATAATTTCCAAGTTATTTCATTAAATGTTTCCCAACTCTGTACTTTATACTAGAAATGAAGAGAGGTTAGACCTGGGCTCTTAGACTAGCTGATTTATCTTGCCGATATGGCTGACAGGCCTTGTTTGGCCCCAGAGGCTCTTTCTCACACTGAGATAAGATTGTGTCTAACTTTGACATTACAGGTTATGTACAGTGGACAGAAGGTAGTCTGAACTGAGATATAAGTCTCAACAGCTTGTTTCTATGACCAAACTAACATTCTGTATGTTCCTCAAACAGGTGGCTGTGAAGAACAGCATAGATGTCTTCTACTTCAGCGTGCTCATCCCTCTCAACGTATTCTTTGTTGAGGATGGCAAAATGGGTATGACGGTTACAACTACAGAAGATAAAAATACCTGTTGTAGGGTTTGTGCAGATTGTGGCATATTCCTTGGATGGTATGGCCTAAAAAAGCAGGTTATAAAAGAAAGACAAAGGTTTTACTTTATTCTTTAATCTTTATGGCTAAAGTAAAGTGTGTCATGACGTGGTTTGTTACATCAGTACTTCCTCCTCACTGTGGTTACATTTTCCTCCACAGAGCGACAGGTGTTCCTGGCTACCTGGAAAGACATTCCCAATGAGAATGAGCTACAGTACCAGATAAAGGAGTGCCACCTTAATGCAGGTAAAGTATCTGCACTTCCTGCACATTCAGATTTTTTGTTTTTGACCACTGAAAGCATGACTTTCAAATACATTGTGGAGACAAATGCTACCACGTTTCTTCCTTATCGGGCTGTCTATGTAACGCTGTGTTAACATCTTTTTGTTTGGTCTGCCAGAAGTCTTTCATTTCAGTGGAGACATTTTGATGGACAACTATGGATCACATTTGTGTGTCACTACAGCAGGCTTAGATACAAGCAGTATACACGCAGATCTCAGTCATTATCACTGCGACTTGAGTTGGCAGGGCTGCTTACCTAAGTACATGTCAAAAAATGACCATGTGCATGTTGCAATGAAGTAACATTTTTATCACCATTTGTCACCTGAACACACCAAAGTAGAAATCAGATCTTTTGTCTCTTTCTTTGATATGTTTCACATACTGTAGTTTAACCCAAACTTTTCATCTTCTGTCTTTTGGAATTTACTGGAGCCTTGTCTCTGATTTAGTCTTCTTGGTATTTTCTCTCTCCTTCCACATGTCTGTCTTGGGACACGTCAATCTTTTCTATTCTTCTGTACCTGAAGGAGATGAAGCTCGTAGGCCTCCTCCTGTTCTCTGGATAGTAGTAAAGCTGGCTGCTTTACTAGCATGATGGCTGGTCTTAACTAAGTCCAGCACCATTGTTAGCATAGACCTACAGAAGGGCATATGCTGCTGATAGGTTAACTTGAAGATGAAGACTAAGTAGTCAGTAGTCCTCCCATCCATGTAGTGTTGCATGTGGTGGATTTCTGCAGCAGTATGTTTGTACTAGCTCTGTGTCTTAGATACTGTCATTGTTGTGTTGTTGTTTTTATCAACGACCAGATGTGAAAAGTGTTCAGATTTGGTTGTAACTTTGACCGTGTTCTTGCAGACACAGTGTCAGGGAAGCTGCAGAACAACAACATCTACACCATTGCCAAGAGAAACGTGGAGGGCCAGGACATGCTTTACCAGTCCCTCAAGCTAACCAATGGCATTTGGATCCTGGCTGAGCTCCGGATTCAGCCAGGGAACCCCAATTACACGGTAGCATTAGTTTGTAATATTGACTTACATTTCTTTCTGCATTATCTTTTGGGTTTGATTTCTCGTTTTTTTCGATATTTTTAATATTTGAAGATTCCTTTTTTCTCACTCAGGATAATAGTTTTTCTATTACATACAAGATCTGTGTTTTTCTCGAGAGCTACCACACATTGTTCAGTCTTACTGCAGTTTACTGACAGACCACACTTCCATGCTCAGTGCACAGTGAAAGCTCATATCATGATTTAAACTATTTTTTAATGTTTTTTAATTAATAAATCTCCATTAAGCACTCAAAAAAACACACAGGACGTCAAGAAAGCAGACCTCCCTGATCCGCTCCCTCTTAAAATTAACAGAACATATTAGACATTTTCTAGTGAACTAAACTAACGTTGTCCACTATATATTTTCATCAAATTTTTGTTATGTTTTTCTTAATTCCGAACATATAACTTGAAGAAGATTGCTCACAGATTTGTTTGTGCTCCTGACCACTCACAATTTTATGCATACACGCCAACATTTTCCAGTATGAACAAATTTAATGAATCCCACAAATTGAGCAATTGTTAATAAGCGCAGAATTGGACCATATTTGTGTGTAGACAAGGTTGAAGATTTAGACACATTACATACTGACGGCGACAAACATGGCTATCACACTGACACCTGGTGGTGGTTAAGAGAACCAAATAAACATCAAATAATTATGATCTGAGGACCTCTTAACTGTAGAACACAACATGGCAGATTTTCTTAAATACTGTGTGAATATTACATTATTGTGATGTGAAAAGAAAACAGAAATATTGTGTGATTTTTTTTTTCCCACTTTATTGTCTGTGGTGAATTCATGTGGAGTACCATTTTGTGTCATTTGCACATCACAGTAAGATAAATGTACATAGAACACGGTGCGTTTGTGTCAAGTAACATGCAAACATCAAATGCAGGAGTAAATTGTAAAGGAAAAATTGAAAGATGGCAGAGGATCAAGTGTCTTTTCTCTGCCTCTACAGCTCTCTCTGAAGTGTCGGGCTCCTGAGGTCTCTCAGTACGTCTACCAGATGTACGACTCTGTTCTGAAGAATTGAACTCCACCCACATCGTCTACACTACTCTGCTACAGTCAAATGGCCAAAACAACAGGATCCCATCAGTAAAAGAGGAATATTTAGAAGAAATTTCATTTAGAAGATTTTACAATGAGGTGCCAGTAAAGACATACAATATAGTTGTTCTTTATTGTTTTATTGTGAGGTGTGCCCTGACATAAATAATATCACTTTAACGCGTTCAACACACTGTTTTATTTTGACACTTAACACTCCACTTTTCCACTTTTATCTCCCAGTAAAAACATTGTGTAGTTACCATTCCAACGTTAACTTGTGTGTCTTATCATTGTAACAGGTAGTGAACTATCCTGAATGAAAAATTGTTGCTTTTTTAAAAAATGTGTTCTGTTGAATTGAATTTGATTTATTTTTGTTAACGTATCTGTGTCAGTGGTACTTAGAGATTATCAGTTGTTTTCCTAAAATCTTCAATGTTGCCACATGAGAGCATCTCATTACACTATTGCCTGCTACTCTTAAAACAAGTGCCTCAGATGCACCACTCGGGGGGTGGGGGGAACCAGATCTCTGAACCCCTCAAATTACACCTCAACTTTTCGCTGTAATCTAATGTGTTGATAGCGTCTTGCAAAATCCCATTAATATTACATGGAGACACTAGTTGATGATATTGATGAGCCATCAGGAAGTATCACGATAGGCTCAAGACAAGGCCGTTTTGATGATATTACCTTCTATACCCGGGCCAAGCGAAAGTGCTTTACAATAAGCACAAGAAAGCAATTCTTCATAATTTCTTCGAGTTGTGCAGTCATGAGCCTTGTGTCATCAACTAACCACATTGCATTATTTTTGTTGCGGCTCCACTGACTGTGCTTGTACGAGGCTTACAAATACATTTGCTCATTCCTATTCACTGTACACCTACCTCTGTATGTTTCACTTTCACTAGCGCTAATTTTACAGTATTCATTTGGAAGACAGTAGAGGAAACATTTAATCAAAAGAATCTGCTCTAAATGCAGTGCTTTTATTCTAGTGTATTTACTTTTCCTTTTTTGTCATTTTTGAGCCAATCTAAATGTGTGGAAGCTCCAGCAGACCAACAACACAGGACCAAGTGTTCCTCACTATTCCAATTAAATGCCAATTCCTAGGGTTGAACGTGCTATAGAATATAAACATATGAGGACCAGGGCCCTCGTACAGTGTCGTCTAGTGATGTGTAGTTTGTGTAGCTAACAAATAATAACTTTTGGTATTTCCTTCTTCCTGAAATAAAGCTTTGTCTGTCTCCAATAGAAAAGCTGTTTCAGTGAATTGGTGTTTGTGACAATATTTTCATAGAAAATGTCAATTATAAATTTGTGCCTGCATGAGCCCACTGTAGGTTTCATTGGTTTTTTTTGTTTTGTTTTTTATCTTGCAAGTGTTGATTCACAGTAAAAATGTTAAAATCGTACAAAGCTCAGACTTGTTGAAATGGACTGTTCTTGCTTCATTGCTGTTATTGTTAATTCATCATTGCAAACCTGTCACTTTATGTCAATAAAATATTAAAGCCAGTATACATCATCATGTGACCAGCAGTGTGGCCTCGTTCACGTTTACCTGAGGTCTGTGTGTCTGAATGTTGGAATCATATATTAATGCAGGTTTAAGTGCGTGCAGGACACTGATCAGATTGCTATCCATGTTCACCTAAGTGCAGACCTCAGAAAGTCCAAAAAGGTGATATTTATCTTGGACCGGACAGGCAAATTTATATGATGCTAAATCCAGGCCAATAGTTTTGATCATTGAAAAAAAAATCATTGAGAAATGAAATTTTTTAACTATCAACAATGAATTCATAATGATTCTTTTGAATAAAGTATTTAAATTTTTCCACATATTTTGATATTTAAGGTCTTATTTTCCACCATCTCTAACGGGTAAGATGCTGCGTTCATGATCGGATGTGGAAGTGGGAAACATCTACCTTGTGGCTGTGTAACTGCACAATCCAGCATAGTTTAATATACTTACACTGCGATTGGTCCCAAGTACGGTCTAAAACAGCTAGCTAAAGGAAACGTCCGTTTTTTCACGGCCAATCGCGAGCGTGTTTATAGAATTTTGAGTCAGTGTCGTGGTACCTACGCTTCCTGAAGGCAATGTGATACAGAAAGGTCCTCAGCCTTCTTCATGTTGCTGTCAATCATGATGCCACACCCCTCACACGTGAAAAAATAAAGATTTAAGAGATTCAATTAAAAAATAAAGATATAAAAGATGAAAATGAAAAATAATGATTTGAAATTTTAAAACCAAAAATAGAAATCTGAAAACATAAAATACGATGTACATACACGTGAATGTGAAAAGTAAAATACTGAAAAGTATAATCAACCCAAAAAAAACCTTTGACAACATTGTTGTATTTTTCAAAGTTCAAGTTTCAAATGTTTTTTATTTTAATGTCTTTTTTTCACTCATCAAACTATTGTTCCGGGAAGCACCATAGACCACCCCCTCATTTGCAAGAATCTGGGAAACAGAAACCAAAACTACACGACGGTGAAAATCCCCTAAAGTAAGTTTGTGCTACTTGAATACTTTGTCTCACTGAATACAATGATACCTCATAATTCTCAAAAGTATAATTGTAACATTTTTGATATGTTGTTGTTACATATGCTCGTAGATGGATGCAATATTCAAACTCTTGGAGCAGCACAGGTTGGAATCCTTCTACAACAAGTTTGTTCAGCTTGGTGTGAAGGACGAGAGAGACTTCTTGGATGGTGTAACGGATGAAGATATAAACAACATGGGTGAGTAAATTATATTTAACACCTACAACAGCACAGCAGGCGATTTGTTCAGAGAGAGAGAATCGGGCTTAGGGATTTGTCTTTTTCTAGCTATTTCCTGAGTTCAGCGACAGGAAATGCTTTCTGCATGACAGTCTATCTATCTATCTATCTATCTATCTATCTATAATATAAAGGTGGGCAACACCATTTTGATGGTATCTTTTGGCTCTATAGTGCTATTTTACATTTTATGCAAACTTGTTCATTTCAATGAAAGAGTTACTAACTTCTGGGCCATAAACTTGGTTTATAAACACACACAAACACAAAAGTTTGACCTGGCACAAAAAGTGATGTGCAACTTTTTGTGGTGAAAAAATTATGGTGTCCACTGAATATTGCCACAATGACTCATATTCAGAAAACATCAAGGAAATATTGATGTTCTTAGTAAATTCTTAATACTTGCAATACCGATGTAGTTGATTAAGTGAATTTTTTATGTTACACACAGGTTTAAGTCAAGTGGAAAAGAATCATTTTTCTAGAATGAAAGATGCTATTCGCAGATTCCGAGCGCCAGCTGCAACCTCTGTACAAAAGACAATGGAGCCATTCTGTCTACAGTACAGATATCCAAAGTGTCCAGAAGGAAAATATATCAAAGGTAAGACAAATATAGTAACTGAGAATGAGCTGAAAAAAGCTACTGGTCAACAAATGTTAATAAATGTAGCAGCCAGACAAGTGTGAGGCAGTGCATGATGATAACATCACACTGTGCAGAGTGTGAGGGAATATCTACAGTGTGTGTCACAATCTGGGATTGGCCTGTGGCTTGTAACAATAACTAGAAGGGTGTTGATTAAGCATTGATACCACTTCCAAGGCTGAACAAGGGAAGAATTTGTCATCACCGTGCTGTGATCATTTCTTCAGGCATGAGATTTCACAGACACCTGTTAATAATATTCAGCACAAATGTGTTTTCTCTGTAATTATAAAAGGGAAGGTGTAATCTCCAGGTCAGGTTTGTACTGTTTTTTTTCCATTCTTTATCTTTACTGGTGTATTTTAAACTCACAGATATGGATCCAGCACAAAACACAGTGGAAGATCTCATGTTGAGGATCTGTCATCTTGAAAATGTTGGCAGATCCAAAGGTGTCTGCCTCTACACAGGGGATGGAATGCCTTTAACAGACGATCCCTTCTTCAATACATGTAAGCTCATTCAAACATGTTTAGAATAGAGGTCAGTGGCAAATCTACCGTGAGGCCTGTGCAGAGAGGTCCTAGCCCTGAAGTTTGCTGGTGTAACTGTAACTTAGTAGAAACATTTCTCAATGTCTGTGGTGGCCATCAGCAAAACCTCAACAGACACATGCAGAAATACTCAGACACAGAAATACTCAGGACCGTATGTAGCGCTCTCGACCTCTCATATCGCAGGCAGGGTATTGCGCTCCCTTTTAGGAACAACATGCACTACTCCTCTAAATGACGTGGAGTTTTAGTGGCCCTATACTACAGGTTACAGCTGTTTAGCTGAACATCTCATTTATTGACCTCTGCCTGTGTTCATCATTTGTGAGTAGTGTGTGTATGAATGGGTGAATGTGAGGCAAACATTGTAAAGCGCTTTGGAAAAAAGCTCTATATAAATGCAGTCCCTTTACCTTTAAACCAGCTATGGAGGAAAGGATCATTCACTATTCACCTCTTCGTTTTGGGAGGATTTCTGCACCGCTACTCCACAATCCAACACACAGACAGAAATGTTTAACCAAGACCTCTGTAGCATCTTACTTCAGATAATTGCTTTTCATAGAGCACCACCTAAACTCTGTTCTTTTTGGAAACTGATCTCCTTCCCCCCCCACCTGAGTCTCATCTGCCTCGACCCCTGCATACATTCCATGGAAAATGGAAGAAAAATAACAGATTAAATGGCTACATCTCGCGAACTAGTGACTCAGCTACTTGTTTCTGTCACTTGACAGTAATGCAGCTACTCACAAAACAAATTACTGACAAGATGGGTAAGAATATGAAACAAAGAAAATATAACGTAAAGTGCTGGACCAGACATGACAAACTATTAATAAATTATTTTTGATGCAGAGTAACAGGATTAGAACGTTTTTTTCCCCACAGGGTCTTTAAAAGACAGACATATTGAAAATGAAGATGTGCTCTATGTCATGTTCACACCGAAAGAAAATCTTAAATCAGTTATTAAGATGCCAAAGCAAAAGTTCGGTGAAACAGATGGAGAGGATACCATCCGGTGCCACATCATGCTCAGGGTGAGTTCATGCTTGTAGGTTATTCTGTAGGTTCGGTCTGTTGGTTATTCAAACGATCCAATTACATCAATAAGTAAACAGAGACTCGGTCTTCTAGTGTGACTTGTATTGATATAATATCATTCACAGTACAAAGATTCAATTTGTCTATTAAGAAATTGCACCGTTTATATATTGATGTAGCTGGAACATCTGTATTTAAATTAATGAATCTTTAGTGTGACCAACAGTGCACAGATGTGCTCAACTCGATCACGCTGTCAAAACGAAAACTGTATTACACATAGGATTAAAACAGAATTACTCCATGATTAGTATCAACGATGTTCATAATAACCATGAAGAAATTCTGATTAAATGTTGACAATGTGTAGTTTTACTGTTATAACATTATTATTGCTTCCCATCACTCAGTGAGTTTGTTTTGTGCATGTGTACCAAATGAATGTCTTGATAAAAAAAAAGTTCATTAAATTAATTGAATTTATGTTAACGTGTCATACAGGGAGACTTCGAGCTAACTGTGAACTTGGCGAGTGACACAATAACTACGGTGAAGCACAAACTTGCAAACGAAACTGGAATCCCAGCCAATGTTCTTCATTTCAAGTAATTCACGCTTGTTAAGCATCAGTAACATTTTGTGATAATATGATGTGTCTTTTCTTTTCTCACTTGTTTTTTACTGATTTATTCATATTTTCAGAGGAGAACATGGAAGTGGGAACACTCTGCAGAGTTGTGGGATCTCTACAGGGTCAACCATGAACTTTTCTTTGTGCAGTTTTTCTGATGAGACTCCAAACACCAGGGAGTTCTTCACTGATGATGTTGCCCCTGTCGTTCAGCAAACCAAAAAAGGAATCAGTGTCTTCCTGTCTTCACTTTTTGTCATTGTAAGCAGTGTTTAGGTTATTGCGGTGCACTATTAGCTACTATTAGCAGTCCACCTAGGTTGGGAAATGAAGAGAATTTATCCATATCCATGCTTATCGATGTGAGGGTGGAGCCTATTTATTCATTCATGTGTAACCCCAACCTGTAACCCAAATGTATTTGTTATCTTTGTATTATCCAATGTTTGATATGTGATCTTTGTTAGTGAACTGAACATTGCATTGTGTTTGCACACCAACATTACTTTTTGTATTTTTGTGCTATATGCAGCATCGATGTGGTAATGGTTGGATGACAGCCACAATCATATATAATATTTATATATACACGATAATATAACAAACTATTGATATTTTAATTGAAACCTTGATGAAAAAATGTCATAACAATTTCATTTTTATAAAAAATATTTTCAAATAATCTTTTTGTTTTCACTAGCAACACAGACTTGGCTCATCTGCAAACAGGAACCTGGTTGCTTACATACGGAAGCTAACAGGATGTAACCCTCTGGCCCAAAGTTTATATCAGTTACTTGTTAAGAGGGAGTATGTATCCAGAAACCAAAAGGTAAATTATATGTAAGGTGGCTTAATGTTGTTTTCTGGGAGATAACATAGCAATGATTTATTCTGGGGAAAGTCCATGAATTTGCTTTTGTCTAATTTAGAAACTTTATTTGTACCATTAATATCAATGTTTTTTTTCTGTAGATTGCGATTGTTGAAGGTCTGTATATGCTTTTCCGAGAGCTTTTGCCAAAGCTTGGAACACAACAAGGGGCAAAAATCATTGAGGACATTGACGTCTTTGAGAATTCAACATATTGCTGGGCGCATCTCAGAACAGAGGCCATGGTATGGCAGTACTTAATAATTAAGTAATAGTTTAACTTGATGCATTAGCAAAAATGAACCTTTGTTTGATATCTGGAAATCACAACAAGTTATAGGACTGATCAGATGTACAGTAATAATGTACAGATGTCCAGTAATGTGTACTGATTTTGTCTTGTCTCACAGAAAGAAACACCAGATTGTGAGAACTATGCACCAATGTCTATGATGTCTGAAGAAGGCAGTCGCTTCTGTGAACCCGTCAGAGCGCCTGGAATACCTGGTGCTCTTGAACGTACAGTTGTTCTTCAGAAAATCCGAGGTAAAACTAAAGTGCTGACTTCTCTGGCTATAACAATACATTAACAGATCTTTCTTAAAAGAGTAGCTTGGCTACAGCTTAATGACTAAATAAATAGTGCAGCTTGTAGCATGAAAAGCTACTGTGTCAAAGTACGTTCCCTAATACTAACACCAGGTGATATCAGCTCAAATTAGTGGGGTTTCATTTGGATTTGGATTTGGTTTTGGTTTGGAGGGAAAATTTGGTCTAGATTTGGTGTTGATTTTGTAAATGTATTTATTTATTAGTTTGCTTTGTATTTTGATTAAAGAAAATATTTATTTGTATGAAATTTTGTTCTATCAATGGTTAAGATGGAGAGAAGCTTCCAAACTGCACTGAAGCGAATCTGAAAGGAACATCGCTCAGGAGAGCCACTGATATTGAGAAGATTTTGCTTAGTGTACATCCATCAATCACCACATACCCACTTTGGATTGGTGATGAAAGTATGACTGGTAACGAGTATGTATTTCTCTTCATTATGGGTGGTATCTGGTAAGAGGTCAGAGGAGGTTCAAAGGTTTCATCCAATGATCACACACTTCAGACCAAGTGTACTGAAACTGAGACCTTCTCAATAAGCCAAAAAACAAAAAATAACTCCAGTAATGTTTATAACTCAATTGGCAGCTTTCACCAGATCACTGAGAAGAGTTTTGGAAGTATGGCAGAAGAACTGAAATCCTTGCCTTGTCTCCAAGTTACTCCACCACTGCTTCTGAAGGGTATTGGACTCGATGACCTGTGCCTTGTTTACCTGGATGAAGGTACTGCTTTAAAGTAGAAAGTGGGGGGAGGCCACAAGTGGCATTGTACAGAATGTTGGCAGTGCACATGAATGATATCCTGAATTGCTCTGCCTTGGATTTGGTGTCACAACTCGGCTGAGCCCAAATGCAGACAGAGTAAACAGGTGAGAGAAGATCCAAGTCTTTGACCCTGTTCAAACCTGGTTTTGAGAACCGTCCGGTGATCTGATCTCATGTGGCCGTCTCTAAGTACTTCTATCCACACCTGACATTAAAATGCCATTTGATCGGATCCAACTTCCCCACTCTGTATGCAAATACAGACACAGTTTGTTTCATGTGTACTCCATCGATTCCATTTTGCGCGTTGTTGTCACGGCTTCTCCCTGATTGTTATTCTTTTGTTATGTTTGCGGCAGGTTCTGGCTCCTACCAGGACTTACATAGAATTCCCTTCCTTTCTACAATGAAGGAAAATATATTTTTAGGTCTGTTTTTGGCTTGTCAGTCATGTTTTTTGTTTTGTTTTTGCAGACAACCTTGGTATTTATATGTGTAAAAACAAGTTACTACCCTCAAAAGTAGAGTTGTATGATTGCTTGGCTGGCAAAGACCGAAGTGTGGAAGTGAACGTATTGGCAGCAAAGTGAGTACCTCAAGTTTACCTTTTGTAAACCTTTTGTACTTTTTGTGTACAAAATGTATACAATACTTTATACTGTAGACTGTTTTTTTTGCTAAAATTTGAACTTTAAATACAGAACTGGTGACCACAGAGATGACCATACATTCGCTACCACCAGGACACCAAAAGAGGCTATACTGGTAATGTTCATACTTTCAAAGGAGACATAGTGGGTCAAGATAATTTTAGGACAGTTAATTTCTATTACTTTATTTACTGTTTATCTTGTTTTCCGATGTATTAAATTTTCAGTTTCTTTACTATTTTTTTAAATGTGTTTGACCACAGAAAGAAACTAAACCAATGCTGTTTGATTTTTCTAAACTGTACGTTCATTAGGTGCTGATAGATACAAGCTCCTCCATGGCTGAGGAATGCTATGGAAATGTGGAAATCAAGAAAATCCATGCCGTCAAAGAGCTTTTTGACTGCTTTGCGAATCGGAGCATGGCTTATGATTTCCATAATGTCATTGGCCTCGTGAGCTTTGCCTCTACAGTGAAGACTCTCCACACATTTACAGAAACTCTAGAAGTGTTCAAGGTAAAAGCTTGACATACACCATCAAATCCTAATAAAGACACAAAGTAATAAATATATTGCCATTGATCTGATCAGTGCATATCATACTGTGTGGGATGTGTATCTGCTAGACGGTATTATTGAATTTGACACTGTGAGATGAATGTCTGCAGTAGTAAGCAATGATTGAATGTTTCTCTGTCTCAGTGTCACAGGCACAAATTAAGAGTTTTCATTATTACCACAATCTTTGAAACATCTCCAAATTTCATGCTGCTAAGCAATTGGTTGGCTCATAGACCTCACATAAGGCAGTTAAGTTAAAGCAGTTGTGTAGTGAAGCATGTTTCCCTGTAGTTGTGTCTCATCTCTCGCTCCTGTCTTCAGTTTTAATCATCAATCACAACAGTTACCTTAATTGAAATTTGCTGTTAAACTTCCCAGGACCTAGGTGTATATTAGAAATGGGGAGAGTGGGTGCAGTTAGGGAAACACTTCAATCTGCCTGCAGCATTCAGCCTCACTAGAAATGTTTCTCTAAACCACACAAAATGAAGCTGTTTGTGATTATGTCTGCTCTTGAATGTTACTTATAGACTATGTGGTTTGAATATGCACGGCTTTTTACATTTGTAGGAACATGTCCGGGCTCTTGAGGCAAGTGGACGTACAGTGCTTTATGATGCCCTAAAATATGGAATGCTGGAGTTGAATAAAGTGAAGACGAGGTTCCCAGATTGTAGACTTCGCATCCTGTGCCTCACTGATGGAAATGACGTTGGGTGAATTTCCATTTTTATGTTGATTTGATATGATATAGTGTGTTTTACTGTATATATTCTTTCACCCTCCCCATCAAAGCCCATATGGAGCTATTATGTGATGGTATACTGAAAATGAAAAGGAATGATTGGACATTGATCGTATCTCCATGGAAGCCCCATTATTGTATGACTTTGTATCTCATAGTTATGGGAAAGTATCACAATTAATAGTATCTCCTGAGATAGTCTGATTATACTGAGCAACCTCTGTGGCACACTGCACAGAGGCAGCTGGCAAATGTCTGAGCAATTTATGACAATCAAGAGAAGAGCCCTTTCTTGTAATAGTGAGGTGCCAAGTCACAATTATGAACTACAAAGTCATACAATAATAGGGGGAAAAATATCTTATGCACTGCTGTTGTTACATATCACATACTGTGCAGACATTTCATGGATTCATTTCACCTTTGTTCTGTGCGTAGATCTGCAAACAAACCAGCTGCTGCGGCAGCTGACCTGATCAAAGCTAACATCATCGTGGATTCAGTCCTTCTGGGAAAAGCGGGGAACCACATGCTGTGTGGAATCAGCAATGCTACAGGTATGAAGGGCAGATTAAATCTGTTTTGTATTTGAGTTATGTGACATTTCTAAACATGGTAAATCACCATCATTCATGATTTACCATCATTACTTTTGTTGTGTAATAGTCCAGATGGCAGAGAAAGAAAACACAAAATGTTAAATAAATGACAAGTTAAATAAATGATATAAATTCATTGTTAGGATAATAAAAATAATATATAATATAATTTTTTTAAATCATGCGTTATGAGGTGTATAACATTTTTACATCACTTTTAGCATTTTGTTTGTGTGTGTTAGGGGGTTGGTAATGTGAATTAAATGCCAGACTAATATTTTACAAACCTATTACTATGCTTCCCCTGCTGTATCGCCAACACCTCAAGTGAGTGCACACACACATATACAGTAGAGTGTACATTGTGTCTTATGTCTATGTGGCACTTTTTATTTGCATTATCATATTATTATATCTTTATTTTATTGTATCGATGTGTTAAAAAGAATGAATAATATTTCTTGCAGGAGGTTGTTGCTTCAAGCCTGAGACAAGCACAGATGGTCTGAAGCTCTTTGAGATTGAAACTGTTCTCTCTCTGGAGCGCAGAAAACCCAAGAATAAACTCAACCCGGCTTCCATCAGTGAGGTTGGTAGTCTGGATCCTCAGCCAATATAATTGCTGGTATAATAAAACCACACTAGTTTAATGCAGATGTTGACTCCACACGTTGTAGTGTGTGATGGGATCTTAGTGATGCTGTAGCCACAATGGAACTAAACATAAGCAATTTGATTGGTCAACAGCATTCTATGTTATATCAGTATACAGTATAACAGTACTTCACTGTATGTATCACTCATTGGATGCATATGTCACAATCAAACCAGCCAGTCACTACTACACACACCCTCAAATTTGGCTCCTCCATGCATTGTGATATACTCATTCACTATTTCTTCCTTTTTTTCAGAGTACTTTAATGGGGATCTTTGCTTCTCATGGGTATGACACATTTCCAGAGGCTTCCATGCCAGAGCAGATGTCCAGTAAAGTGACCATGACAGACAGGTGACATAAATTGCAGCTTGCTTTTTAAGCTGTTTAAGTCGATGTTTGAGCACACATTTGTCTTATTTTCTGCACACATTTTCTCTGTAACTGTTTGTATGATATAATTATGTCCAGTATTTCCAGATTCACATTGAATTTGAAGTTATAACAATCATTCAAATACAGCGCTCTAAAAAAGAAGATTCATGAGTGTAAGGATGGCCGTTTCATGGAGAAGGACCGACGAATCATGGAGGAGCTCAAGAGTCTGCATTGTGAACCACATCCCTACTTCACTATCCTTCCATCAGAAACAAACTTCTGTAAGTAGCATGACTACAATCAAACTTGGTGATTTCAGCTTAATACACTTGGCACTGGTCTCCTATAGATCTCTATCTCTCTGTGTCTGTCTGTGCTGAGCTTCTTTGATTACAGAATTTTTTTTTGGTTATTATTAATTATGAATTAATTGAGCTATATTCAGGATGGTTAGGTCTGGTCCTGTGATATGGCCTCTGGTCTCTGGGTCAATTTGTCTTATAAAAATGTTTCCAATCAGGAAAATTGTGCCTGACATAAAAGATATGGAACCACTGACCCACTGTATCTTATGTCTGAAACATCCCAGCATTCTGGAAGATCCTCATGGAAGGCCCTCCAGACACGCCTTATGAGAAAGGAGTGTTTGAGCTCTACTGCCTATTTGATCCAGACTATCCTGTGAAGCCTCCACTTGTCCGCTTTGTCACAAAAGTATCCTGTCAACAGTTGCACATTTACAGACATAGTGGATGCCTCATTTAAGAATTATACCAAAGAATGACTTCCAGTCTTTATTATTATTGTTGTTGTTGTTGTTGTTGTTGTTGTAGTACTGGTCTCATCAAATCTTTCATTCAGTTTTCCAACAATTTACACACCAACACAACGAGTCAGGAGTATTTATAATAACTGTCTGAGCCAGAACAATTATGTTAAGAAATCAGTGTTATCCGTATGATTTTACATTTTCTGAGCATATTTAGATTAAATAAGTGAGGCCCATTTATTCTTGCCAGTGTTTCCATCAGAATTTATTTTTTTGTTTTATTTTTAACAAAAGTCTATAAACTTGCCGTAATAGTGTATTTGCTCGTAATGTATTTGAAGCCATATTGAAACTGAAGTCATTCACTTAACATGAAGAAAGATATACCACTGCAATATAAACAGTGTGGGGCGCATCTGTCACAACATATTTGACCGCAACTACAATAGCCACATCACCATGAGAGAGATCCTGGATGCTGTGTTTGGATTACTCATCATTCCTGAGCCTGAAGATCCACTGGACAGGTTAGACTGAAACACAATCCTTTATTCTAATGGTGTGAAATATTCCTGGCAGATATAAATTCACATGACAACATGATGATGAGAGTGCCCAGATGTCTCTCCAGGTGTCGGTGTCGGTCCGATTATCTATATTGATCATCCACGTCAGGGGCTGGAGTCTAGCAGGGTACATACTGGACGGGTTCACAGTCTATCGCAGGGCTGACACATAGGGGCTAACAACTCAATCACATTCCCATTCACACCTATGGTCTATTTAGATACTCCAATTCAATTCATCTATGCTACAAGTTTTTGGAGGTGGAAGGAGTCCCAGAGAATATGGAAAACGGAGGAAAGAAAGATCGGCACTCTGCATTTAACCCATCCGAACTATGAGGAGCAGTGGGCAGCACTCACATGCACATGCAAACACACACACACACACACTAGCGCCCGAGGACCAACTCCGGACCTTCCGCCTTGTGCCTTGGTCAAGTGCAATGGCAGAAGTAATTAACCTGATGCACATGTTCTTGTGGGTGGCGAAACCCAAGCAGACACGGGGAGAACATGCAAACTCCACACAGAAAGGTGTGGTGGTCGACCCCAGGACTCAAACACTTGCTTGACCTTCTTGCTGTGAGGCAATAGTAACCACCAAGCCATCGTGTCATTTGATTTTAAGGCATCAATAAATTCGACAGCATTAGTTGACCTGTATCTCTGAGGACAGACAAATGTGGTGCAAAGGATCACAGGAGTATTAAAGTGTATTCTTACTTGTGAATCTGTCATATGTTGCATTAACAGCTAGAAAAAAGATGCATATTGTAGCTTTTTCATTATTTTAGCAATTTTTGATTATTGATATTTTCCAACATATTACTTTGTACGTTAAGTTAAATTGGTATTTTCTTTATTTTCCTCAGCATTTTGGCTGAAGAATTCTTGACCAGCCGTGACAAGTATGACAAAGAGGCCAGGAAGCATACTGAGGAAACTGCAGGAACCTCATTGGATGACATGGAGAAGGTAATGTCAGATTAACTTTCAACAAGGAAAAGTTTTAGGACTTTATTTGATTAGTGATGACATAAAGGAGGTTATGTTTCTGTTATTTAGAAAGAAAATGTCAACTGCTATCTGAAGATTTCTGTTACCTCGTCTCACTGCGTGATTCACATTTCCTTATCCCAGAGTTGGGCTTTTCCCAGAGATGATGCGATTGGGTCTTTTCTGTCAGGTAGTAAAACGTGGCACAAGAAGACTAGACACAACATTGGAACACAAAAATGTGAACTTTAACGCCGGATGCAGTGTGTGACTCAGGACCATTTTTATTTGGTTTACTATTTTTTTCCACACCTACAGATTAAAGTGTTTAAATTGAATGCAATAATCATCGTCCCTGTGTCCATTAATGATTAATCCATTACCCCACGATAGCATTGTGCCAACATTTTGCATGACCACTCTTCATTTTAAGACCAACTCACCGATGGGTGCACAGCTGGGCGCAAATGTATTTACTATTTACACAATGTGGCCAATGGGCGTTAAAATGACAACTGCGTCAGGGGGATGATAGCAATTACACTAGCGCTTACACTTTGCACCACACTGTGTCGGGTGTACCATATGGGGATTGTACTTTCAGTCTGGGTGTTGCAGCTTTTGTTTTACTTATTTTCACTCACTTTAAAGTGCTTATTTATGGACCAGGCCTTCAATTTATGCAAGGGTATACCATTAAATACCATTTTTAAGATGATGTACCTTTTCCTTTTTTACCTTTTCAATAATGTATCATAAAGTTGATGTCCTGTCATTTTGTATAAATATTTTCTATTTGTTTTTGTTCTTATTTGACAGAAACTGGAGCTTCCTGTGCCTAAATTCATACCCCGACATCTTCTCTGTCCACTCACCAAGAGGTTATTTGTTGATCCTGTGAAGACACGTCACGGAACAGTGTATGAACGGAAGGCCATTGAAAAACACCTGAAAAAGTGAGAGAGCTTTTTTTGTAACGTGCAATAATCTATCCTTGCGTATAAGAAATCTTTGAACTTCTACGTTTTATAAATATTCATATCCAAAATGTTTGGCTCACTCTTCTGCACTGTCATTGAAAAAAATAAAAGCTGTGAGGGCATTTTTATCCATTTACATGTATTATATTTAGAGACAAATTAACTCATTCATTTCATTCATGTAAATGCCTGATAGTGTTTGTTGCTACATTTGCTATTCTGGAGTTTAATATATTGTTTTAAAAAATCAGCCACTTTCATTTTTATTTTGAAATGACTTGTCACTTTTTTTCTTTTTTTCTCTTTTTTTTACAGGTACAAACATGATCCAATTCTTGGTCCAGGCCCAAATAATCTCATCAGAAGAACTGACCTTAAACCAGACCGTCAGATGAAGAAAATGGTGAGAGATTACCGCAGTGGTCAAATTCTGGAAACCAGCGTGTAGAAGAAAAGTCACATGGAAGAGTTAATTAGCTTAAAGAGCTCATAGAGGTTCATCTAAGACAGAACAAGAAGAAATAACCACTTAGCTTTCCAAAATCCACCCTGCTGTTCTGGAATAGGTAAACTATCTGGGTCTGATCAAAAGATTTGCAATTTCTTTGAGCTTGGACATCAACTGGATCATGAAGGAAAAAGTCACCATGTTTGAAGCTCCTTCACATGCTGCAGACTGCTTTCTGCAATGTAACCAGGCATCTTGGAGTCAAATCTGGTAACTATAATTAAACAGAAGAATTACATAAATCAGTGAATATAGACCAGATAGCATCGTTAATCCATTAATTGGAAGCTATTGAAAGAATTTTGATTGTATTCTTTACTATGCTATACTTTCTAAATCAACTGAAATTACATAATATAAATTTTGTTTTTAAAGATTTTTTTTAAGCATTTCAGCTTTATTATGGTAGGCACAGTAGAGAGATAGGTCGGAATCAACCCTGCGCCACTGCAGTATGTGGCATGCCCTCTACTAAAAACTTAGGTTTGTTCTTGATTTATCATATATGATAGCACAAACAGAATATGTCAGTTATTCTTTTTTTTGTAATAATTTTGACTTAACTGTTGGCTGTGTATGAATAACATGTTTGTGGTACTAGTTGTTGTTTTTTTCTTTGGTCAGCTTTTTATACTCTCTGTCTTTTATGAATCAAGCGTTTCAACTTAAGCTTTCATAAATGTTATTATTTGGTAAAACAATCATCTTGAGCAAAATTAACAGATCAGTTTTCTTTTCTTTTTTTTTTTAACTTTATTTCATGAACGTACATACAACAGATCATAGAAACAAGCAAACAAACATTTGGTCTCCTATATATACAATCAAATACTTCACATGTAATGATACATGTCAGCTCATACATTAATAGTTCCACAATCGTCTCGAAAGGCCATAAACATTATCCATTTTTCCCAATGTTGGAAGAATTTTCCAACCTGAAGATTTAGCGAGAAGGTCATCCGCTTCATACTTTCAACACTAGTCACAATATCTATCCACTCTTTGTTGGAGGAGCAGTCTGTCACCATTTTCATGTTATTGCCTTTTTGCTGGCTAGTATCTTTAATAGATGTTTGTTTTGCGCTGGAAGGTAAACTTTCCCAGGTAAACTTTAACGAATGTGCAGTCAACTCCCGTACCAAAAATATTCTTTACTACCCGTGTCACATCTTGCCAATGTGACAGAATGGCCGGACAGTTCCAAAATATATGAAAATGGTGACCTCGCTGTTCTCCCAGGTTTCCCCCAACATAGACTTCTTTCATTCTCTCCTGTCTGTACACTTTTTAACTTGGGTTATAAATAATCAAACCAAATTCCACCAACAGAATTCTCTCCAAAGGCTCAGCTGAGCAAGCGGAAGTAGACAGCACATTTAACCCGTTGTCCACTGTAATGGCAATTCCAGATTTTTTCCATTTTAATCTAATCTTATCTGTTGAATGTTTCTTCATAGGTACTGTACATGCTTAAATGCGTGCGTATAATATTGAGACAAGTTTTCTGTTTTCTGTTATTTTTGTACATGTCAATAAATATATCAATTAAACTATCATCACATTTCTCCGTATATTAATATGTCTGTATTTGTTTATGAAAACAGCTGCACCTGTCCCTGACAGTAATTCCATATCTATCTTTCTCCTTGTCAATCTCTTATTAACTCTTACAGGAAGGACAGATTCAAACCACCAAAACTTAAATAATAATACAGTGTTGTGATTTTTATCAATGTCACACTTTTTTTGAGAATTTATTTTGCAACCAGTAACCTGTTTTGACAAAAGTAAAAGTATAAAATTTCCTTCATATATATATATAGTTAGTTAGTTAGTTAAATTAATAATTTTCAAAAATATAAATGTACATACTCCACCAAAGTGCAAACTCTCCTAAAACACACTTAAGTAGTAGTAAAGTATTTTTGCTTTGTTACTTTACACCACTGCTCTCCGTCTAAAACTGACATCACAAACTCCGGTGCTCTGGGAGCGCTGTTCCCTCTGTGCTACTTTATCAGCCTTCAACGAAGAAGCAGAAGCCGGAAGTAGCGCAGTCACGTTTTCCACTTGCAGCATGGGTAGCAAAAGAACATGTCTGTAAAAATGGTGGAAGTCCCGGTGAAAGCAGCTCAACCGCTGCGTCCTGCGGGGATCCTGCAACAGAATCGCGTCTTCCTCGACTTTTTTTGGGATTTGGCGAAACCGGACCAAGACGTCCGACTGAAGGCAGTTGAAAATCTTATTCAGTACCTGAAAAACAACAACGAGGTGAGGTTTTGCAGCTCTTACAGTCTACCTCGAAGTTTATCTCTGTGCTCTCAGCTTTTCTCAGATTCGGTGTTATTTAGCTGTACCAACTAGAGTTTCGTTGTTCGTTATGAGCTAAAATCCAGACTACAAGTTTCTAAAATAATATATTCTGGAGAAATATCAACAGCAGACGCAAGTTACTTTACCACGTGTTGTCAAGTGTAAAGATTTGTTCATGTAAACAGTGTGTCTGTCTGTCTGTCTATGTGTCTTTCTCTCTGTTTGTCTGTCTGTTTGATGTCTCTCAGGCAGATGAGTTGGAGTACACTATCAAGAGGTTGGTGGACGGTTTGGCTCACACACGTGAAACAGCCCGACCTGGATTCAGCCTCGCTCTGGGACAGGTGAGCGTTCGTGGCCATAAATATGTTCAGACTTGTCACACGCAGTGGTACAGGTATCTACATCCCTTCATCTCAATCACACTGTGATAGATTCAAGATGGGGAAGCATTTCTCCTCTCTTTTATTTTACTCACTGAATTGATGATTTTATGAGATATTGATACGTTAGCGTTACACTTTGGGCCTCTTTTGTCAAATTGAATCTTTCTTACATTTTTCTATAGCAAAAGGCAAAATGTCAAGTCCACATCTTATTCATGACACGCCTATGCCCTAAAGTAAGGGAGAGCACATTAGGAGAGTGTGCAAAATATCCATTTGAAATTAAGCAGGTACACAGACTGGTTGGATGAAAGGACGGCACACAGATGAAAAGATGAGGAAATAAATCAGTTTCAGTGGGACTAGAAACCATTCTTTTTTATGTTGAGATGAGAGAAAAGCAGAGGTATTATAGGATTTAAAAAAATATGTGTTTTAATGTCGCTGTGTAAAATGCATGTGTTGACATTCAAGGGGTCTGTCTTCAAACATATAAAACTATCTCCTGCTGTTGACAGGCCACACAGTGCAGCAGTTATTCAAATAGACGAGCAGATGCAGGATCAGAAGGGCAATTAATGATGGAAACTACCTCACTCAGAACCGCAGGCTATAAGTCAAGCTTACCAACTTAATGTTTAATTTGGTGGTCTTTCGGACTCCTTTGTGCATTTGTGAGCCGAGTGAAAAGAGAAATAACACTCGGAGTGATCTTTGTACGCTGCATCTCCAATAAGCGATGATGCACGGGAGGGAAAACCATGCGATCCTATGTGGTCAGATCCCTCTTAAAATGAATATAAATCATGATCCGTTTTCTATTGAAGTATAATGTACTCTAATATTTGCTATCATAATGTTGTTAGTCCTTAATAACTAAAAAATTATGGTCATTCACAACGTTTAACTTAAAACTAAATAAGGCCTAACACAGATTGGTTCATTGCATACCTACAAACTTTTATCGAAACCCAGAAATGTGATGTGAAGACTTGTGTGTTTTAGCTTCTGAGTGCGTTTGAAGAAATCTCTCTGAAGACTGTATTGGACAGAATCAAAGAAAAGCACAGTTTGCAGACAGCAAAAAAGGTGATTTTTTAAAAATATTTTATCTCCTAATTCAGAACAATTTTATTATGAATGTCATTTGGGAACCTAAGGTTGTTTTCTTGTTTTTTGCTCAGAAATTTTTTAGAAATGCAATGTTTGGGAACTTGTTTGGTGTCCTTGCCCTTCACCAGTCCAGCCGCCTCTCTAAAGTAAGTATGCCTATCACTTAATATTGATTAATGTATCATATGCCTTAATATAAATGTAGATAAATTGTAAAAGTCATTCTTGTAAATGATAATCTAACTACAGTCACAGATGCAGTTCTGGTTTTATGCAGACATGTTAGACAAGAAATAACCTGTAATAGTGTCAGAGGATCAATCAACGTTTGTAAAGCCCGAGATGTGTCAGTGGTGAGCAGTCACGGTGTTTTCTGTGTTTTTGTCGCTGATTAGGCAAGTACTAGAAAGAATACAAGTTTGGCTTTGGCCCAAATTTCAGCTCACCAGCGCATTATCAAATAGATTTTTGGCTATGCAGGTAGTAGTAGTAGTAGTAGTAGTAGTAGTAGTAGTAGTAGTAGTAGTAGTCAGAACTGCTGAGTGGTGATTTAAATTGCATAAAAAATTTTTTTTTAAAAAAGCACCATTCTTTGACACAATGTCATCAGTTAATATAATCAGCAGAGATTCAGTCTCTTTTAAGGAGGAGCAATAAGGTGATCTTAAACCTGATGCTAATAGTCAGATTTCGTTGTTATCGCTTAAAAACAATAGAGCAAAGACTGGCATAACTTCCCATTTTTACTACAGTTTTTTTAAAACCTTTCCGTATGTTTTCATTGTGTGTGGCCATACAACAAATTTTACACTAAAGATGTCACTGCTCAGGCCTGCATTAATTTTTATGGAGTATAAATAGAACCGTGGATACAGCGCTCCCTAGATGTGCCTATGTGTTATTGATAATAGTCGTTGTTGGTTTGTAGGAGCCCCATGTTGTGTTGGGATGTGTGCAGCTGCTCCAGAGCCTCACCCACCACAGGCAGCACATGAAAGATCTGCCCATGAAAACCATGATGGACATTCTCACCGAGGTGATACTTCCACATTTTCATAACGACAACACAGCATATGATGTTTTTCAGTCTTGTATTACAATGACAAGCAACAAGTTAACTGAAAGAGGAGGGAAGGATGGTACTATTGTATTCACACAGACACGTGAGAGTGTATATGATATTGAATTGGAACCTTGACATCTAAATGAAGATGAAGACCTCAAACACAATGACATGTCCTTTCTGGTACTGCTGTGTTTGAAGTGTTGAACGATGATGCTTCGCCTTAGGTCCCCGAGGATGTGTTTGAAGAGGTTCTCCTGGGGGCCCTGCAGACTGACCTGGCCTCAGCCTTCAGAACTCCAGAGCAGCTACAGCTGCTGCTAGTGGCACTGCAACACTTCCCACAAGCACTGAAACCCAAGAAACTGAAGAAGCTGTTGGGCTCGTCTACCATCATCAACGCTGACAACATCTCCAAGTAAGAGCACTGTCGTAAGGTTTGGGTGCCCAGCAGTACAAGAAGTCAATCTACATAATATATTCTATTCAGAATTTAAGTTGGACAATACTGGGGAATCCACAAGCCTTTTAGTGCTACCTTTCACAAGTGGTAGGTTGGGGTTTGTGATAGTCTTCCTTACCCTGTATGTGAGGTGGCTGTGAAAGTACACTACTATTAAAAACCAGATGAAATAGTCAGATATTCTTATATCATTGCCTCCACTTCTGATGTCTGTCACCTGCTAAGTCTGAGTAGTACAGAGATTGGGGCAAAATCTAGTATGGTCCTCTAGTTTGATGGATGTAGCTCAATTAAAAAGAACAACACAGTTTTGTTATTCTGACTTGTTATGGTTTTTTTTGTCCATAATTGCTGCACAAAATTTACATGCACTTCCTGAACATATGCTCATTTTTTTGACATGGACAATGACTCACAAGAAGTCAGTATGATTTTGTCACGATACTGACTTTGTGTGAGTTTTTCATGAGTTTTCACACATACAAGCACCTCCTACCAGGTGATAAATTGTATAATTTGTGCAATCAGTTGTGTTGAGTCCACAGCATGATGGCATTAAAGGTAAAATGAGGGTGTGATTTGAGTGGTTCAGAGACTTTGGGATTTCACAGGTCCCTCTGCCTTAGATTTAGCATAAGCTTGTGTGCTAAACAGTGTTTTGCGACAGGTTGACAGAGGTGTTGAAGATGGCAGCCCACTCAATGAAGAAAGAGCGCGTTCTTCCTCCAGTGGCCTTGGACCTGCTAAAGCTCTCGTTGAAAGAGGACAGCTTCCAACTCTTCTGGAAGAACGCCATCATTGACGGCATGTTGAAGGAGCAGCCGGGCTCTACGCAGTAAGTCTGCAAACAAAGTCGTTTATGTGTAATATAGTTGATGTATAATATACTGAATTTGTTTGAGGAGCGCTTTGAATTGCCGACATTAAGGCAATGTGTTTGTGGAAACTGTGGTATTTTGCGCAGCTGCCCTTTGGGGACACGTGTGAGTCGTTCAGTTGAAGTTATTTGGAAATTACGTGCAATGGCCGTTGTTCATCAATATTTGTGCACTTTATTCTTACATTTCTGCATAACAGAAGGAGTAAAACCAAAATAGTCCACATCTGATACATGAAAGGTGTGTATGGCACCCAATTTGTTTGCATCCTGGCAATGGTGGTGATGAATCCAACATTAAACAATCTTAAAATGAGTGTATGTTCTAGTCAGCTGATGATTTGCGTAAGGAAACAACCCAAAGACCTCATATATTTAAGCTAGGAGCAAAATATGTCCTTGTGAGCTTCTTTCCAGGCTGTGTCATGATATCATATTTGCTGAATGTGAACCAAGTGTCACTGCCAACCACATACAATAACCAGGTTTTTGCCTTAGACGAGGTAACTCACCTACTCATCTCATCTCTCACGCTGTTTTGTTTTCCTCAGCTACCTGAGTTTGCGTCTGCTGGGCAGCGCTCTTCCTCTTCTGTCTCTGTCCCAGCTGAAGGAGGTGCTGTCAGGGGAGGTGATGATGCGTTATGGGGAACATGTGGTGTCCGCTCAGGTTAGTACCTCTTTCTACTGCCAGAACAAAGTAACGAACAGTGTATCCTGCCCGCTTTCACTGACTGTCCCGCTTGGCTCTCATGAACCTGGGTCAACTTGGTTATGAAACGTACTATACCATCATAATATGTCACATACACAAAAGATGTGGAGATATATAGATAAATACATGAAAATAACTCCATTAAGACAGGTCGATGAATTATCTCTAATTATTTGGTGAAATTATGAAGCATTGAGATTGTAAATTGTAGCAGTTTGCATTGTCATTGGAAATCCAATGAAGTCTATTTTAGTTGGTGGGTTTTATTTTACCCACCAAATATTTAATGGTCCTTGATTGACCGATTCCCACAGTGACACGTTCACATGAACAGCAGCCTAACATGAAACCCATTTACCATTCTTTTCTTACCAGAAACCTGACCGCTTCAAGCTGGCACCAGAGATGGATACCTATGTGTCAGACTTCTTACAGGGCTGTCAGGACCCAGAAAAGCAGCTGGAAGTCATGGTTCACTTCTCCTCCCTGACCAACCAGGGCTATCCTGTGGTGCCATCGGCATGGAAGGTGGTTCAGCACCTCCGGCCGGCAGCACTGCACTGTTACGTGGAGTGGCTGAAGACCTCGTTCCTCCAGCCTCCGTTTGATAAGCTCTTGGACTTCAGCACACGCAAGCAGAAAGACAACCAGGAAGGGAAGGAACAGTGAGTGTTAAAGAGCAGCTCATCCCAAGGTTCACATGAGCATCTTGATCAAATACAGCTTAAAATTGAAATGATCTTGAGCTGCGCCAGTGGTTTTCATTCCTGGCTCTATATTATTAGTGAAATACACGTGTCCCTTCATGCATGAGCACCATCACATCACCTCTGAGAGCAAGGGCTGTCCCAGAAGTAGAGCAGCAAATAATGATTATTTTAATGATTGACCAATCAAGCGAATATTGGAAAGATGAATCAGCCAAGCTTTTTTTTTCCTTTCTGAATGTCCCGCCCTCTATATCTGCAGTGCACATCTTGCCATGAAGTGGTTTCAGCACTGGACAGCACCCCTGTCAGTGTGTGGCAGGCCAGTGTGCGATGCACCTGGTTTTGAGAACCATATAACACGGCTACAGGCTGCAGTTTGCTATCCGACCCCCACAGTTTCAAGGAATCATTTTCTATCAAGGGCAGGGGAAATCGGCTCACGTTCTCCAAGACATTTCTTCTCTGCTGTGCACCCGAGCAGAGCATGTTTTACTTGCAATATTTCTTTGCTCTGATGAAATGAGCACACGATCTCCATCCCAAATCAGACTTCCGTGATCTTAACAAACACTTGAGGAAACTAAGTCCTCATACCACAATGCACATCGGCTCCACAGGGAAAGAAGTGGGATGGATTTTATAAACTTCCTGTTTCTAAGCAGATATCCAACCATTATTCTGAATGGCATGAATGTGGTGTCTCCCCAGCTCCCTATTTTTTGTGAAGTGAGGAAGGGGTGTATTGTTTTGATTGACCAGTTGTTGCAGTACCGCGTTTTTATAACAGTAGGGTGAGGTTGTTCACACGATATCCATCATCACTGACAGCTAACGGGACATAAAGTGATGGCAGCTGACATACGTGGTTGGATTTGTCCCATAATGAGACACCCCTTACACCCCAATGCAGGGTCAATATGAAAAGTCTCTGGTGTCAGATTACACAGACTCCTGCCAAGGCTGCAGGTTTAGATCATCGGAGGATTTAACTTCTGTTTCCCTCCGCAGGAAGGAGGATACCGTGTTCCGTCTGAGAAAGTGGATTGTTGCTCGTCTTTCATCCATAATTGACAACCACCAGGTGAAGAAGAGGGAGGATCTCGTGATGGATGTGGCCAGGTAAAATCTGCCTCTTAAGCAATTTAAAGAGCTGTGCATTTGCCAAAGCGAAGTGCAAGTGAAGGTTCGGTGTTTTTGTCTTCCAGGTTTGTCTTTTTTCATGCTTTCTTCAGTACTAAGAAAGCTACTCCAGACATCGCAGAGACGGGAGAGAAACTTTCTTTACCACTGGATGATAAGACCAGAACAGTCCTTGCCAGTTCCTTCTTCGGGTAAGAACTCTAATCTGCTCTGCTTGATTTTAACACAGCATGTGAGAATGCAGTGACGGATTCCACATCACTCATCGCCTGTTTAAGCAGTGACGAGTGAATGCCCAAATTTTTCAAAAGACATACGACAAAACACAAAAGCATCTCTATGCTTTCTCCCACCACTTTTCATTCTTTTTAATCTCAGCTTCAGACCTGGCTGTCATTTGAATTGAACGACAGAATCCTCTCAATTCAGAACCACATGCACAGCTTAATCAGAGTGCAGAGAAGAAAAATCTGAGTATTGTGTGAATGTAAACAGACAGATTGATGGGCTGTGAGTCGCTGTTGCATCACTGAGTTCCCGCTGTTTATCATGCAGACTCCTCCTGTCCATGCACCACATGCCGCTCATCGTGGACTCTGCTGAATCTGAGGCTGTCAACCAAAGGCGGGTGCTGGGTGTGACAGCCGACGGTACAATGTGGATCTACCACCTGGTCCAATATGCTCAGCTCCTGCTCAGCCAGCCAAAACACGTCCAGAGCACTCAACCCTTCAGCCCTGAGCAGAGACAGGCCTGGGACAGGTACGTGAACAGGAAGTAGAATCAGCTCAGTGGGTTGGCCTGAGAGATTCTGCAGCACAACTGAATATAGATTAACAGCAAACCTTGACATAATGCAATCTTATTTAAGGCCATTTTCAGACATGTAGATAGTTCTATTCTGCTCTGGTCTGTATCATGGTGTAAATTGATAGAATGGTGCTGCCACGATAAAAAAGTTACCATGGATGAAGGGCAAAATAACCCCATCACCTACATCACCTCCCTAAAAACTCAAACAAAGGGACATAGAATGAAATAAATAAAACATAAATTAATGCCAATAAATCGATATCAAACAATCATTATAACTGCAGCATCAGCACACAATCCACTGCCTGACTGCTGCGGTGAAATGTATCACTCCTCAGTCAGTGCAAACCACACGCTGTCATCTCTGAACTGTTTTATCAGACCTAACACATGAAAGCGAATCTCCACTAAAGTGCGAGATATTCTTCATTGATGAACTTATTCATGAATTGCAGAAAATGGTGAAACCAGACCTTGACATTCATAATTGTGTGTCACTTTTTGCAGCATGCTGGAGTCAGTGGCAAGTCTAAAAAAGAAGCTGAAGAAAGGCCTGAGTGCAGAGAGCGGCCCCTTGCAGCAGCTCTTCCTGTTAGCTGGCATGCACCTCTTTAAGGTACGGAATGTGTGAACAATAAAATTGATTTTACTTTGTAGTTATGGGAAATTATTGAAATCATAAAAATATGGGGCCTCATTTGTCAAATGTGCTTTAGAAGAAATTGATCGTATACTACATCCATATACAGTATTTCCCATCTGAACATAGTAGAGGGCAGACAAAAATATAATACATTATAGTTAGTTTAATTGAAAATGTATCTTGTTCTGTTCATGTGAGGAGGGATTTGATGAAATATCTGCTCAACTTAACCTCATTTCGATGCACTGAGCACTAGACCCAGAAATCACTGTGAAATGGAAAGAGAGTGTTACTATGTTCTAAAACTTATTTAAGGCCTCTTTATCCAGCTAGATAAAGAGGCCATGAGAAAAGACTGCAGAAATCATAGTGGGTCCCTGCACCATGGCACATTTATAGAGCTGTGTATTCTAAGCTTTTGAGTTTTAAACTTTAGATTGGCGTCCTGGATTTATAGCCAACATTTCTGGGATGAGTTAGATTGCTAGATTCCATTCTGGTGGCATTCAAATATACTTTTCTAACCCAACTTTATACAGAAATGATTCTATTTCTTAGAACATTTTCTGGGAAAACACTCTCTTCTCCTAGCAGTCTTTGTCTGACCCATCCTTTGTCCATGCAATCAATCAGTTCTCTGCTATAAATTTCAAATCGTTATTCTGCACACCACCCATTTTTTTGGGGTATCATCAGCCAGAATGTGCTCTTAGTTTAAGATGAGGTGGGATTCATCCGCACAGTTCAAAAATCAGTTGTTTTCTTATTGTCTTCGCATGCATTCTCGTTCACAAAAATGTAACCAAACATTTATGGATGAGTCCGTGATGTATTTGGATCATTGTGCTATTGATGATGCTGTATATACACCAGGCATTGTTAAAGTTCCTGCTGCTGCAGAGAAAAGTAGATGAATCATGGGAGTAGTGAGGAGGATGATCCTGCATGTGAACAGTCTTTGGGTGTTCTTTGTTTTGAATGAAGGCTCCTGCAGAGTTGGTGGACATCATGAAGGACCTCCAAAGATGTGTGAGCAAAGCTCAGGAGACGAAGACCAAGAAGAAAAAGAAGAAAGGTAAAACACATACATCGCACACATTATGGGTCTTGGGACCAAATATTCCTAAGACTCAAAAGTTTCTCTTCATTTGTGGCGCTTTATCGAAAAATAGTGGAGATGAAGAAAATTGATCTCAGTGTGTTTTCTTTAAGTTGTGGTTTGTTAGAGATTGACTCTTTCTTCATGTAAGGTGTGTCATTATGTTGTTAACGTAGTGCTGGGTGATATGGGCTACAATTGATATCATAGGTTGTTTTAATTTGCTAATTTTTGATGTGGCTCAACACCTCTTCTATAGAAATGAATTTATAGTTCTGTATAAAACTTTGACTTAATGTATTGATTTAAATTGTGAATGACAATGTTGTTTGGGTGTTTGAAGACATTTACAGTGTTGTCTTGGTTTCAATCTATTCCTTAACAAAGGAGCAAACAAACTTACCACAGTGGATTGTTCAGTATTTGTGCAGTATGTGTATGACAGAGGCTACATGACCTTTTTTTAGGAACGTCTTCATTGCCGGCAACGCTTGTATAAACACAACAAGGGAGATGAGAGCAGGAGCTGTGAATCTTGTATAAAGGATTTCAAATAGTCAGGAAAGAAAACTTGATTTTTGTGCATCAACATAATACTAATACACAATGTATCCGCCAGCACTGTGTTAAGGCAAGAAGGTTATCTCCAAACACACTACAGAGACATGCTCATCACACTGATTAGTCATGTAATGTGAAGCCGTTAGAATAATCTGGAGTTCCTCAGGAAAACTCGTCAAATGTTCTCTGACCTTTGCTTTTGCTGTCATGCAGCCACAGAGGACGAGCCTGAGTGGGTGGAGGTGATGGTGGACATCTTGTTGTCGCTTCTCTCCCAGCCCAGCCGACATATCCGGCAGGTCTGTAAGACCGTCTTCTCCTCCATTTGCCCACATGTGACTGCAACAGCCCTCAACGCCATCTTGGATGTAAGTACTCAACAAATGATGTCATCCATTAGTCACGGAGTGATTACATTTCACATTCATGATCGGACAGTCACCAGAGAAGTTTGTGCATTTGGAGAGTCTGCACCAATTTTTAAGAACTTTAAAAAATTCATAACCTTTTTTGTCACCAATTTAGTTAATATTTATTTATGTGAGGTTCCCCTAGAGACCAAGGCCTGCAGCTCATGTAGCCTTTACCGATTTTATTTAAAGGATGATGACCCTCATGTTGGGGGATTCAGAAGAGAGTTAAACATTTACCAGCTCAGAAACAAGTTAGATAAGGGGCTCTCAAGACTGTAGTAACCTTCATCTGACCTAGTCCTCATCTGACAACTCAGAATTATACCTTTTATCCACTCTCTTTCCTCCACCAACCACTAAATTCTTTATCAGCTGTGTGAATTAACCACCTGTAGAGAGATCTGTGGATACTATCATCATTTATTATGTAAGAGTAACCACAACAAAACAAATGCAGTCACATAATGTAAAATATAAAATTGTGCTCAAACAAAAATAAAACACCAGGTTGAGATTCCAGTGAGGTGTGCAGCAACAGTCCAGTGAGATGCATTGACATGCTGTGCTGTGCTGTGCAGAGTGCAGAGGCCTTGACGCATCATTTTAGAGTTAATAGCACAATAAATTTGTTTCATTAGTGTCAGTAATTGCAAACATTGATTTGTTTGTAGGTACTCGACACAGAAAAGGATGACGAGGAGAGCGCTGTGGTTGTCACTGAGGACAGTGACCCAAACAAAACGAAGAAACCAACAGATGAAGAGATGGAGGTCTGTTCAATTATGACTAAGCTTTGTGTTTTCATCCATTAGAGTTAGTACAGCACAATTGGACTGTTGCTATCAAGCTAGTTTTGTTATTTCTTACTCTATCTTGTCTCTTTTATCATGTCAGTCATACTCACTGTAAGAGATACAAGATATAAATAAAAATAGCAAATTTCCAATCCCAATGAAGAATGAATTATCATAATTTTGCAAATGTGAGCTAAAAAGAAACCAAATACAGAGAAAATAGACACGTCTCTTTTACGCCTAGCAGTCGCTTTACACAGAAAATCAACTATTGGGAAAACCTTGTTGCCCTATAGACGTTTTACTTTCTGTTGCCAGAGTAAATTTATCTGCTCAGTTTTGATAAACAATATCACCTGCAGGTCATGATAAGAAGAAGAATGAAGTATTGAATTAGATTAATTTTCAATCCCCTGTACATCACAACAAGTACCAAGTCTAGCTTCTTCCTCAGCACCCTGAAAACAACCCGTTTCTATCCATAATGGAAGGACACCTAAATGTGTCACATTTTCATTGATTATGTAGTAGAGAATGAAAACAATTCAATCCTCTTTGTTTTGTTTGTTTGTTTGTTATTTGCTGCTTGGCCTGCCAAGTCCATGTCACATTTCTATCACCAACTAGGCTAGAGATGATGATGCCATATCAATTTTGCAAAATTTTAATCAATGTTTTTTTTATTATTATTTAACAGTTGATTATAATTGTTCAGTTGTGACAGCCCTACATTAGAGTTCATGTACTGATCAAAATCGTAGTAGACCAGCTTTCTTCAAACATCATTAATGTTGTCTTAATCCCATTGCTATGTCAGTATGAAGAATCCAGTGGAACAGATGACGACGACGACGATGACGATGATGATGATGAAGAGGAGGAGGATGATGATGATCATATGGAGGAGGATGATGATGAAGCAATGGAGGAAGATGGGGAGGAGGAGCAGGTGGACCAAAACTTCCGTTTGGAGCTCATGAAGGTCCTGCAGAAGCAAAAGGCTCTGGTGGGTGGTTCCAGCTTTCAGGTGTAATCAGGGCTGCTCATCATGTTGTCAGTTCAGCATCAAATTGAGTTTGATGCAGGTCCTCTGTTGAAAATTTGGCCCCTTCAGTATTGCTTGTTGAACTCTTGCTGTAAATTTCTCCATTAGACAGTTTGTCTCATTATGAATTGATGAACATTTGCTTTTCCAAGTCCCTGCATCTCTACAATCCTTCTCAATTCCCCTAACATGTGATGAGCTCACATGAACTCATTTGTTAAGATAGACAAGAGTTCTAGACTGTTAGGTGATAACCATGTCTCCTCCATACATGCAGGCCACAGAGGAGGACAGCAGCAGTGATGATGATCTGGATGATGACGCTATGATGGAATTGGATAAGAGTCTCTCAGCACTGTTCTCAGAGCAGAAGAAGAAGATTGAAGCGAAAAAAGATGAAAAGATGAAAAACCAGAAAGAAAAGATGCTGCTTCGAGACTTCAAGATCAAGGTACTCTGTCTTATGAAGGGACAGTCAGACATTTCAGAATATGTGATTCTTCAGCATTGTTACCAGTCACTTTCATCTGTGTGTCCACGACAAAGATCCAGGATGTATTAACCTTTTAATGGACTGTAACATAAAACTCTAAAACAGTGCTCTTCTGTGTTTGGTTATCCTTGGTGTAGGTGTTGGACCTGGTGGAGGTTTTTGTGGCCCGGCAGGCTGGCAGTCCCCTCGTATTGGGTTTGGTGGAACCTCTGCTCAAAATCATTGAGAGAGGAATGAGTTCTGACAGCCACCAGCAGGAGCAGGAGTTCCTTCGCCGAGCTGCAGATATCTTCAGGTAAAACATTTCAGCTTTGGAAGGTTATCCACTTTTTTTCTCGAGTTTGGAGGAAGTTATTAAAGAGTTATTAAGTTATTATTATTATTATTATTAAAGAGTCCTGGAGCTCTTTAATAGCTATTATTATCTTAAGATCTCGTGATGAATCCTGAGAAGGAAAAATAAAGTCCATGTGAAGCAAATCCAGAGGTTTGGTTCTAAACACATTTTAACGTTGAAAAATGATTTCTGAAAATCAGATTTTGGGCAGGTCTAAAATCGTGGTTCGATAATGCCTTGTAGCCATTCTTAACATGACCACTGGCACTAATGCACACTGGCACCAGTGGCTATTCTGTTTAATCGTTTTTTACTGAAATAATGTACCAGGAGCTCGGGCATGGGCTCCTTGAGCCCCAACGTCTCATTGTCAGCAGCCAATCAATGAGTGTGAGTTGCCTTGTGTACTTAAGCTATAAGGATTGCTTTTGCCAGAGTCTCTAAATTAGCACCTGTCACCCATCAAATGCAGGTGATTCATTTATTTTTGCTCCTGTGTGTAAAATTACCAAACCTACCAGCCACCGTTGCGGTTAGTATTTAAGAGTAAGTGGGCTGGCAGGAAAAGTTGTATGAAAAAATAATTGAATTCAATACTGTTGCGTTGTCAGTGTCATCTACGGCAATACTGCACCCACCATTTCGGCAGTGTAGAATGCATTTCTGCAACTTAAATGCAGACACACCTATGTCTCCCATTATGCAGGCACATTTATGTAAAGAAAGCTCCATGCGAATGAGGTCTTTGTGGACCTCTTTTGGAAAATCCAGGATTCATGCGTCACCGTTTGATGTGCTGCCGTTAGTGCAGTGTGACACCAATCAAATCAAATTTAAAAGAAAACAATGTATCAAGAGTTTGAACTTTGTGCGTATGATGTGAGAAAAGCTTAAAAGTCAAAGATTCCCAAAAAGTCATGATATCCTGATGTGTAATGTGGCTTGTGTGCGTATTTCTTTCCCCCAGGAACCAGCTGTGCAGGTCAAAGGTTTATTGTCGGACGGCTGGTGACAGACAGGGAGAGCTCCACCAGCTGCTGGAGAAACTGATGCGCAAAAGTCAGAAATTGTCTGATTCGTCTGTCTGCCTTTACTACTTCAGGTAAGACATTCCTGTCCGATGCCTGGAGAAAGAAACGATCCACTCTCGCATGCAAGAGATTCATCAGTTCCTTTTTAGAGGAGACGAGTTTGAGGGCTGTGTTGCTGCTAGTGTGAAACGGGCCTTAACTCTGGCAATGCATTCATGCGTTCACTTTGACAACCCCAAGTTTTAGATTCGTTTGTTTTATCATTCAGGCATTTCTCACTCTGTAGAAAGCACCACCAAACAATGAATTTATATGAATCATGAATAGGTGTTACACAAAACACACACACGCCACACACATCACCTTGAATGTTGGCATGAGATTATGACCAAGCATCGACTGAATTGAAATGATATAATGGAGTGGATGAATAACTTAGAAAATTATCAAATTAATAACAAATGGATTGTCAATGAGAGCAATGCCAAATAGAGTTATTTTTCTTCAAACTTTGAAAATTGTTTGATACATTTTTTGCTTATTTGCACAAATCTGTCTCTGCTTCTATTCTGGTGTTTGTAGTGTAGCTAACTACTTTTTTAAGAGTGGCTTGGCTACAGTTTTTTTTGACTACTTTTGATCATGAGTCACGTGTAATCACTTTGAAATGCTACCGTTTTAACATCTTATTGCCAGAACTGTTTTGAAAATAACCAAAATGGCCCCACACTTTGGATTTGATGCACTTTTTCAAAGGACATAAGACTTCAGTGGTAAGACTAAACTGTAAGTTGTTTTTGGGCAGAGCGAGCTAACGGTCAAGTGTTAATGTGCAGATTTCTCATATTTGATCCTGTGTTTGCAGACAGATCTGAATGTGAACCTGTTTATTCCCACTGAGATGGCAGGCGTTGATTGCGGCCTTTAGATTTTAATGATTAAACTGTGTTTTTGCAGTGCGTCGTTGTATCTGGTAAAAGTGCTGAGAGGTACGCCACCCACTGCCACCAAAGAGGAACAGACAGCAGATGGAGCTGCAGCTGAGGCTGTAAGTTTTTGGTGAAATTTATGGAATGAATAATAATTGCAAATCTGCTGTATGAGAGATTTCATTATTCTACCAAATGGTTAAATGTCTGGTCGCTTGGTTTGATAGTAGAACAGCAAAAAATATTAAATTGTAAAATATTTATCATCAAATCATTTAAACATGATTAATTTCTCCTTTCTCCTTAATACAAATATACAAATACCAAATGCAACATCACACTTTTGAGGGGTTGGTATTCATATATGGTATTATAGATGGTTAACATTTGCTTATCATAGATGTTAGGGTTTATTTTGCATATATTCCAGCAGATCAGTTTAAGTGTGTAATGGTAAAGAATTGCTACAAAGACTGCATAATTGTTACATTTCTGTGTCTCAATAGATATAAAATTATTTATATTGACTTTTAAAATGCTGCCTATTATTAGTATAATTTTTTATAGTTCTTCTGAAATATCCTGCCTCTGTTGATACCACAACATCGTAATAGCCAGAATTGTGCAACTTTGCTTCACACTCCGATCTGTGTGTGATTCTGTCTCCAGCTGAGCTTCATGGGGAGCGTGGATGTGGATCTGGTCACCAACATCTTCAGAGAGGCACTGATCTCCTTCCTGAGCAGAAGGAAGAGCCCTCTGAGTGCTCAGATGTTCACCGACCTTTTCAACAGATTCCCTGTAAGAACAACACATCACACACAGTACAGAAACAGGTCCAATTGTTGAAAAGTCATTCAATGTACTTTTCATACAAACTTCAAACAGTTTTGGGGTTTTTTTTGGAAGTAACACATTTCAGACACAATTATCAAATACACATGGCAATTAAAAACTAAAACGTTTAAAAACATTACACATGTATATACAGAACACATATACATTTATATTTTTATTACGCACATTTACCAATTATAATTGGTACAAACATTAAACTCAGATTCTTGATCAGCCCAGAGTTGTGTTGTTTTGGCATTGCCATCTAAAATTTGCTCCAAAAATTAATATATCACATCCAGGTGATCCCCTAATCCATTTTCTTCTCGATTACTTTTCCAAAATTACATCCATGGTGCCTCTGTCTGTCGCAACCGAGTGTTGCGCTATGGATGTTATTATTAGTTGTGAATAACTGCAGTTTGTTTGTTTTGTTTTGTTTTGTTTTTTCCAGGTTCTGTGTGTTAAACTGTTGGATACAGCAGTGCAACACATAGCATCAGGGGTGCGAGAATACCAACAGGTAAAGCAACAGCACCACTCCTGCTGCAGACTGCATTTAATGATGTGACTAATCACATAGTATAGTGTATAGTCTCTTAATTCATATTCTATATTTTTTATTCTTTTTGATTTGGTCTTTACCATAGAATAAGTATTTATCACTCATTTCTTTTTCTACCTGTATTTTGTGAGCTGCCGTAATGTGTGCATTTCCCCAGTCTGGGTTCTGTAGTTTTATCTTATCTTAACTGGAACGGAATACATAGAGATGCTTCTTTATTTGGAGCTTTTCATTTGTTAAAAAAATACTGAACTGATTCATGTCGCACTGTAAGGATGTGTCGTTGTTATGTTGTCAAAAGGCAGCAATTCTGCGAGTATCATAATTAAACCCCTAAATTGTCCTCGAACATAAGCCATGAAAATAAACTGTGATCATTGGGCTGTGTTCTTTCACTATGAGGCTAGGTGGCGCTCCTTACCTAAATTGTTGTCCATGCTCATACAGGGCCTGGCGTGTGTGTTGGTGCTGCGGGCGCTGCAGAGCAGGGAGGTTCAGCAGCTGCTTGCTGGTGCTCCATGGACTGAGCTCTGTGAGAAGGTCATAGGTCAGCTGGCAGAGGTAGGAACTGAAACCAGAAAAGCACGTTCCATTCAGTGATGGTTCTCACCAGCTGCTTACATGACATTCACATTATTAAACTGATCAAATTATTTTTCAAACAAAACACAGAACTCCTCAGTGATGAAACAGGTTGTGAATTTATAAAAAAAATAAATAAATACATCACACTTCAATGTGAAAATGTAACATGCATTATTTGTAAACCTCCAAACTAAAGTGTATCTATATCTAAAATGGACATCATTGTAAGCCCTCTGTGTTCCGTCTCACAGAGTCTTAAGCTGGTGGGACAGAATGACAACAAGGTGGTGAAGGAGAAGGTCATCAAAGCTCTGGAGCTCTGTCACTTCCTCCTGAAACACATCAAGCAGCAGGTGGGTGTGTGAGTGAGAGCAGCGGTTCCCCACTGGGACACACATTCTCCCCTAAAGTTTGTTTGGTGTACAAAGCGCCATATACTAGCTTCAAGCCCTGTGTTGTGTGTTTGCAAAATGGTACATAATAATCACAGGAAGAGAGGAGTGTTTTATTATCGTGTGTGTGTGTGTGATTAAAAGTAGCGAGTAACTACAAACGGCTGTGCTGAGGTCACCAGTAAGTAAATGTCAACTACGATAACTCTTTAGGACCCAGGATGGTTCTCAGGTCCTCTGTCCTCACATCTTTTTTCCGTCTTAAGTGGGCAGGACTGAGACATGGGGAACAGATGCAGGCCAGGAAACGTGGCTGGAATTTAAGAGCTTTTGGGAAGCAGCCAGTGTGTGACGAATTTAATGCCACTAATGGCTGCCGCATGGTGGTGCTGCAGTAAAATGCAACACGTATATGTCATAGACACCATCTGCTTTATGCTTTCTGTGTTCTTAGCTCTGTACCACATAGCAATATGTTTTATGTCTGTGTATGAATTCTTGCATTTTGTAGATTATTTGAGCATTATTAACATCAGTGAGATATACATTAATACATTACTGTGCAAAAGTCTTGGTACCCCCCTATTAAACTTGGTGTAATAGACTTTTTTCCCAGCAGTCATTCTGACAGTAAATAGTGATGAAAGTAGGACAAATCCAGGTGTTATCAATGACATTAATTAGGGCTCCATTCCATCTAGGTTGAAGAGAGCCTGGTTCCAAGGGAGGTTCCACTAAATCCTTGACACTTAAGTCTGTAGAAGCCATTTTGTTCTGATTTTTTTTTCTTTTTCTTTTTTTGTTTTTTAATCCTCCAGACACATTTCCTGTATTTTCTGGTTGTATTCTAATAAAGAAATAGCATTGCCAAAACAACAAATCTAACGGTGGCCTAAGACTTTTGCACAGTACGGTGTCTAAATAGATAGATAGATAGATAGATCTTCTGCCTGTTGTCTCTGACAATGAGGTGAAGGAACAGTTTATGTCAAATTATTGTGAAGTAGGGCATTTGCTATTATAAAGTACAGCAAAGTGAGATTTTTTTCTTTCTTTCCCACCACAAACGTGGAAATGTTATCCGTATGATCATAGATGTTAAGCGAGCGTGTATTCTGTTGGTGTAAAGCTATTACATTTCCCGTCCAGATTTTATCGGATTTCTGTAATAAATAGGAGTTCAGGTATACCTGTTATGGAGGGCTTGAAGCTGGTTTGTTGGATATAAATTAATTATTAATAATAATTATATTGCAACAGAGAACTGCATGATGATAAAGCTTTTCTTATGGTTTGTTGTGGTGTTGTGGCCAGACTGTGAGCGTTGTGGAATGGAATGTGGGTTTACGCTTTGTCTCAAAAGATTTTCACACAAAGACACAATCAGGCCTTGCAGCACTCTAGATACCTGGGCTGTTTGTGTGTGCAAGGTGACCTGGATGGGTGTATGTTTCCTGGCCTGAATCAGTGTCCCAATCTGTCCCTGGCTCAGTCTGTCCTCCTTATGTCCTGCTCTGTATAGAACCTGTCAGTGGACCTGGATCCTCTTCAGCAGGTGCTCCAGTCTTTAACCAGCATCATCACCTTCAAGAAGACGGGCAAGCTTGAAGACACGTACTGGGCTGCGATGAAACACTTTGGAGTCATGTGAGTTAAGTTTCAGGCTTCTCAGCGTCACAGTGAGAACGGGTACATTATTTAAGAGTCTCCTCTGGGTACCAAGCTATTATAAGTTTAAAAGGCTGCTTTTAGATTAAAAACAAAGTACTTGTGACATCTGTGTAGACATTGGTACAGTGGCTGCATCGGCATCAGCTGTTTGCGCTGCCATAAACGGAGCAATAACATCACAGCACATTCAATGTGAGGAAACATTTTGGGAAATTAATGACTGAAAAATGAACACTTATAACCCCTGGCTGAATTTTCAATCATTCAGCTAACACCTGAATCAAACCCATCACAATTTGATGCACTTGCTTTAATGGAATGTGAAATTAACCAGAGTAAAAAAGATAGAATGTAACAAAAGCTGAATGTTGTGTGAAGTCTTGTAAGGGAACAAAAGAGGCAGTGGACCAGTGGAATCTTTAAAGGAGCCTTTTATTAGAAAAAACAAACTAATATTTTACAATAAACAGCATGTTTAATCCTAAAATTTTCTAAATCTGTGTAATCACAGTACGGTTGGTCTTAAAATTCGCTATCTCATCTTCACCGGGTTTAGAATGCAGCAGCGAGGCTTCTTACTTGGGTAACAGATGACATCACTTCACGCCTATCCTGCTTCCCTTCCTTGGCCTCCCATGGGTTTTAGAATAGATTTTAAGGTTTTACTTTAGATCACTTTTAAAGCCCGTTTTGGTCTGACCCCATAACTGAAATGTCGCCTCTTATGAGCCAGTTCGCAGCCTTAGATCCTCAGGCGAGGCCCTCCTAGCGGTTCCAAAGTCGAGGCTTAAATCCAAAGGTGACCGTGCCGTTACCATGAAGGCCCCTCAGCTATGGAACGACCTGCCTGAGGATTTAAGACTTGCAGAATCAGTCACATCTTTTAAATCACTCGTCAAAACTCATTTTTAGACTTGCTTTTATGCGATGTCGTCTTTTAATCTTTGAAGTCCTTTTAATCCTTTTACCATTTTATTGATTTACTTTTTATTGACATGACGTGATGTTTATCCATTTTATTCCTTTATATACTCCAGACAACATCATGATGTCGTCTCTACGTTGGCCTAGTTTTCTTTTGTTTTTCCTGTTCCTATCTCTTGTAGTGGTTTTCTCATCTTGTGTCCCCTGGATTTCCTGCTTTGTTACTTGCCTGTCAAAGCACTTTGTAAATACTCTTTTCAAAGGTGCGATATATAAGGTTACTAATTAAAATCCAAGAACTTTTTAATAAACGTGCACACACATTGAACCAGCAGCATTATCCCTTGGAGCTGCGTCTCTTCAACTGGGCTCAAGGAGCAAACTCCAAATATATTTTTGGGCGACGTGACTTAGGGGGGTAAGGGTGATCGCCTAGTCAGTTCAATCCCTGCTCCTCCATGTCGAAGGTCCCTGAGCAAGACCTTAACCCCAAATTTCTCCCAACAAGGAAGTGGACCTGACATGGTTACCTCGGCTGTTGGTGTGTGAATGTGTGTATGAATGGGTGAATGTGAGGCAAACGTTGTAAAGCGCTTTGTAAAAAGGCGCCGTAGAAATGCAGTAAATTTTGCATTTTGGTACCAAACCTGCTGCTTGTACTCAGTAGGCTGAAGCCATTCTTCTCCCCTAAAAACTTCAGTTTTGCAAATCACTGAATCACTGTTACTGTATGACCATCCTGTGTTGACTCAGTATGTCTTGCTCTTCACCTTGACAGAAAACCAAAAGCTGAAAAAGTGAAGTCTAACCAGGAAGACGACCAACAGCAGCCAGCTCCCAAAAAGAAGAAAGGCTTTCTACCAGAAACTAAAAAACGCAAGAAGCGCAAGCAAGATCCGTCGGAAGCAGCAGATGGCACGGCGACCTCCTTAGACAAACCGGCAACAGAAAAAGGACAAGCCAAAAAGAAAAATGACAAGAAGAAAACCAAGCGGAAACGACCGGACTCCACTTCACAAGGCGGCCCAGCCAAGAAGAGCAGGACACCATCAGAGCAAAAATCGACCAAGAAGATGAAGAAGAAACAGAAAAAAGAGGGAGCGGGTGGAAAGTAAAGTGGCTGTTTGTATTTTAAATGGACACAAAGAAGCTGTGTTTTCCTGCATTTTTTTTGCTACGCCTTGGTTCTTACCTTCAAAGATTTGACTGAAGTCTATGTCTGTCAATATAAGATCTTTCCATTTGGAAAAGTAAAATGGTTTGGTGAATGAATAAACATGTTTGGGTTTTTTTCAAAGCTCTTAATTAGTTCTGATAGAAGAAATGTTGTCTTGAACATTAAATGAACAAATTGATGCTTTGACATTGGATAAGTGATTGGTTTGTTGCGCTGTCAGACACCCAGCCACAGTTGATCGGTCCACAGCTTGTGATTAGGGGACACTTTGCTTCTCTCCTGCTCCAGAACAATCTTGACTCACTCACTCACTTTCTCTGCTGCTTTGGTGATATTCTTGTTGAAACCCCTCCTCTTACCAGCAGTGTCCAACATGTTTTTTTAAGCTCTGAACAGAGTTTGCCCTGCAAATCAATATCAGTGGTCACGTATTTCACCTTCCTGCGCTGCTTCTGGCAGCTGATGATGATGATGTCTTCATACTTGGCCCTCTTCCTCTTGCAGGCATCCATCAGCTCCACCAGAACAATCGTCAGAGGTGTATATATTTCAGTCAAAGTGTTGATTTGCATTACAGAGAGCTCCTCCAGTGCACTTAGTCAAGGTTCCTTTTGCTGTTTGGATTCTGATGGAGTCGCCCTAATTTGAATGGAGTTCTAAGAAAGGAAACAAAGGTTGACAGGCATCAGGTCAAACGTAAAATTGAATTAAAAGTGGAAACCTGCATGTTTAATGTGAGCAGTGTTGCTATCTGTTGGTACTGCGGCAGCGTATACTGCTGTGTCCTCAGTCTCAGCCTGTCTTAATCTCCATAATTGATGGGAATGACATTCCCTGCTGCAGTCGACTCTGGAGGACAGACGGAAATGTGTTTCCCGAGCCAGCTAGGACACTGGATGGAAAATACAATCTTGTCGTCCTACTACTGATGACAGCAGACATGATTTCACCTGCTAAGATTGTCTGGTGCAAACAAAACCTTCAATCTTTGGAGGCTACATTCTTTACTCTGATGAACAAAACAACTGCAGAAATGAATAGAGCTGCATTCCAGAAGAAATACTCATCTATATACTGTATATATACACACAAGTGTCATAAATTAAACAATGCAACAAGAGCTAATTAACAACTTAATGTTTACAAAAGACTAACATGTTTTAGATTGGAGTCGCGCTGATGAAAATTGAATTATGATAAACAGGACAACTCAGGGTCATGTTTTATCACTGACGCTAACCCAACAAGATTAAAATGAATAACAATCAATAAATCCCAACACATAACTGATGAAAACCAATTAAGGCAAAACATTCTCCTGTCAGTCAAAGGCATGAAAAGAACGGTGTTGATGACAAATCATCCCATCTCAACCAATGACAGCAGAGAGGAGGCGCTGGTGTCTTCCATCTGTGACAGTGAAGTGTAGTCAGTCCTCTCTGTGAGGTGAGATACACACCAGGCACCCAATCACCTAATGCAGCTCGGTGGAATGGGCTGTGACACCGAGCAAGTCTTGGAAGAAGAAAAAAAAAAGAAGCTGTAACAGAATTTAGGTCTGATTCATCCCTGGACTTAATTATGCGTCCCGCCCATAAATTGATGCTGAACACTTGTGCTTTGATGCAGCGGTTTGTCTTTTTACTCCTGCTGTGGTGTGACTGTTTGTCACTGCGGTGTCACAGCGAACAGGCTGGGAGGCTGCTGACAGGACTGTCCAGTAAGCCATAAATTTGCGCACACAGTTATTTACTAGCCAGGCCTTGTAGGAACACTCAGAGCCCTGCAGGGCTCTCCATCCCCAGGCTGATCAGCCCCAGCCTGCTCCTCCACAATGCTGTGTACTTTACTGCTTAAACTAGTGAACCCATGAGTTTCTTAGTAACTGTCAAATTAATAACGGTGATGAAGGTTCTGCACCAGAGCACTGCAGTAAGAAAGTGATTATCGTGGAATCAATCCAGACACCTTAGTGCTTTTTTGGAGGGGAATCCTGACCATTCAACCCGGCACCAAATGTCCCAAACTCTCCAAATGAACCCAAATTTATTAACCACTATGGACATTTATGTAGAATTGTATCATAAGTGAATAAAAACCCACCAAAACTATACAGGAAATGGATCCCTAAGTAAATTAGCCTCTCTAATGGATTGTGGGGGTGTAACCATCAAAGGGATGCAGAGGGTGTGGCGGTATTTCCTCATTAAATGTTCATGCAAACTGTAGTCAGCGTAACAATATGAAATCATGTGCACTCATAGCATCAGTCTGCCACAAAATGCTTTTGCTGCATAGATAACAAACACATCAATCATTTACCCTAAGGGGAATCACTACCTCAGTTGTCAATCATGTCTCCTTTTCTCAAATGCTTATATTCTGCGTTTTCCTCTTATCATTCTTCTTATCAGAGCAAATATTTTTCTTACACACACACACACACACACACACACACATGTGGAGCGGGTATGCTACAAACAAATAAATCAATTAAAACTCTGGATTAACTAACATAAAGTTTGCCCTCCGGCGCCAAGACGTAACCTCCCCCAGAGCAAGACACCTCAGTAAGAAGGGACATTAATCAGTCGGAGTGCATTGACATTGAGGAAGTTTATACATCACACAGGGAGAGGTGACATAAATAATGATCAAATAAGACATTGGCTGATTTGACTAGTGATTGATTGTTTACACTGTAATTGCTTAATTGCCTCACACGTACAGGCCGGGAGTGTGTGTGTGTGTGCTGAGAATGAGAGCACTGAAGACGGCGTGGTGCCCAAGCCTTTGTGCGTTTTACTCCCACGGTGAACTGAGAAATGTGGAAATGTGCGAATCAACCATCAGAGTGCAGACGGTTCGTCTTTGAATTCACGTCATCGTCATCATCGTTTGCCTCCACAGCCATCGACTACAAAAACAAAAGGACCCAGAAAAAAGCAGGAGCGCCGCTATTTAAATGTGAAGTTGATACATATAACACACAAATACACACGCAAATTGCCTCGGAGGCCACAATTCCCTCCCAGGCAAAGTCCCTCTTGCAAAGTTTGTGTGCAGAGTTGAGGAGCAGACCCTTTGGGATATTAAAACCATAGAAACTGGCCTCATTAATTCTAAATGAGGTTACAGACAATAACTAGGTTATCCCCACAGCAAAGTAAAGTAAAATAGCACAATGGACTCTCTCTCTCTCTCTCTCTCTCTCTTCCCCCCTTCATGGTGATGTTCAGTTTTACACCGACCTTCATACATCCCAAGCCTATGACCTCGATCCATCACTAACTGATGACCTCAGTCCACCCTCTGACCTCCAGCACTCAGGATTCAGGGGTTTGAACTCTGATTCATTCAGCAGATACGACATGGTTGGCTGTTTTTTTTGGTTTTTTTATTGAAACTGCCCTTGAATGTTCCTTCGTACCGCCTTGTTCTGCTCTGCTCGTCAGTCAGAGTTCATCTGTGCATCCTGTTCAATTACCGGTGATCTAATGTACACACTCCACAAACACCAGCCCTTGTGACCTTCTGGAACATATCCAGTGTATTGTTTTGATGGAAACATGCGCCAAAATGCAATCTTGCATTAGTCGTCTTTGACTGACTTACTTTCAATTTCCCTGCGAGGATCAATACGGTCACTCTATTGCTCTCAAGCCAATAAGATAAGAGATGGGAGGACTGTCAGTGCTGCTTCCAGGGCTGGATCATGGCCAAACACTTTGTCTCATTCCTCAGATCTCCCTTGCAGGGGACAGTTGGGAACAATGTGCTGTGATATTCGGCCAACACACTGAGACAGATGCTGATTCACCTCCTCTGGTTCTACATTCAGTAAACATTGTTCTATATGCATATTGTTCTACATCCTGTTTGGTATGTGTGTGTGTATACAGTGGCCAGGGTTTACTCTGTCGCCGTGCACGGATGACGGACATCGACATGAACAGAACGTGAGCAGAATCCAGCATCCTTGGGAATGTCACGTGCTGCTCCAGCCAACACATGCACACCATGAATCGTAGCTTTAACAGTGTTCCATGAGACGATATGTTACATTATGCTGCACGTTCCTCTCCGTGACAGCACTTAGATTTATTAGATTATAATCTCCAGTCCAGTCGTGTTAAAGTTACGGACACATTCAAAGGATTAACATATTTAGAGAAATATTTATTTATAAACTTGGACTATGACTTTGTCAAATAAGGCAGATTATAGAAACTCCATGAAGATATGTGAAAACATTCCAACTCTGATGTCATACATTTACAGTACAGCAGATTCATATCATTAAACGTCATTAGATTCTTTTTTTTTTCTTCTTTTTTTAAATAACTCGGATACAATATACAGGACAAAGAAAGACTGACTTGAACGGAAATCATCTGTTGGAAGGATTAATCATTTATTACATGTCAGAGGTTACATTATAAATACTTAAAGATGAAAATACTGTATTAGCGCTAAAACTTACAGTCTGACACAGGAAAGGAAAATCTGGTTTGCATAACTACAGCAAAATGTCTGGCATCCTGTCCATACACAGCTACCTGCTGACGTCCATCAGACATTAGGGGACGGGGGGGAGATACTTTATACAAATATGCTCATCACTTAATTGAAGAAAAAATACTAGGCAAACTAATGAGCTAATTCTATAGCCTATATGCAGCTCTACACTGCCTAACAGCACCACAACATCCAGAGCCTAACTACATACTGCTAGACATGCCGAGGAAGACTGAGTCATCATGGTCTGTTGGTTTGTCACCAAGTCTACACATTTCAACACGAGTGTGTGTCACAACCGAGCAAGGGATTGAACTTACAACATCTTCAAAGTTTCAAGGAGCTTTTAGGTTTGGGAAGGGAAGGATCCAAAAGTCAAAACAGGCAATGCTTTATACAGTTCCTTAACTACTAGAGTATGAAGAGAGTATTAAGAGAGGTCTGGTCATGTGGTAGTACTAGTTTAACCTCTTCAGGCAGACAGCTCCGCTTATTTCCTATTTCCGGTTCTAATCTACAAGCAGCAGAGATGGTGCAGGTGTGTTGGAGTTCTTTGTGCCTTATTGCTTTTCCTGTTTGTTCCACAGTCCCTGAAGTAGCACTAAGTTAACAGTCCGGAGGAGGAGTCCGGCCGGCTCTCCGCCTCCTTCCGCTCCTCCTCGGCCCTCAGCGGCCGGACGATGACGCACGGCCTGGCGGGCGCCGCCGCGTTCAAGCCGCCGCTCGCGGGGCTGCGACTGTCGCGCTCATATTCCTCCTGCGCGCGCTGGATCTTCCTGTTGCGGAGCTTCCTCTTGTGGAAGTGGAACGTTGCCAAGGAAACGAGTACGATCCCCACGAGCACGGCCACCAGCACGACGAGCGCGAGCGTGGAGGAGAACGGGGGGAAGAGGCTGAGCTGGTCCGCGCAGGTGCCGTTGTTGCCCTGGGAAACCCCGTGACAGCGGTGCAGCGGCACCGACAGCCCTGCGGCCTCGGAGCTCCTGGCTGTCATCCGGTCCGCCTTTCCTGCTCTCTGACACCGGAACCCTGTCCTGCTCTCCGGGCTCAGA
>OMNV01006664.1:7144-80014 GCA_900303265.1 Brotula barbata
CCTCTCCTCCATCTTTAAGCAGCCATCGCCACTCCCTACATACTCCCTTCCCCTCTCCGTCTTTCCTTCCTTTTGTGATTCTTTCATCAGTCTTTTCCTGCCTCCATCCATCCCACTCTTTCTGTCTCTGACAGTCACTCTCCGCAGCGCGAGAGAGAAAGCGAGCCAGCATATGTGTGTGTGTGAGGGAGAAAGAGAGAAAGAGTCGGGGCGGGATAATCATAGCTAACCCAATAAAGCGTCGCACAGGCCCCCCTAGCCCATCCATCAGCGTGCGTCTGGGAAACGCTTCCCCACGCTACGCTGGCCCCACGTGGACCCAAACCTGACAGCCATATAAATGTCTGCAATATACATATCCCATATAAATATGTCTGCAGAAACCCAACACAGACTGAGGGGGGGCAAAGACTGTGTGTGTGGGTGTGTGTGTGTGTGTGTGTGCGCGTGTGTGTGTGCAGCTCAGAAGAAAAACAAATAAAATTCACAGGAGTCATCAGAGAACGGATCAAATAAATAATACGGAAGAAATGAAACGTGTACATATATGCAAATCTTTATGCAAATGATAATGTCTCATAATGTCGGGTTCTACAGTTAGAATTCATATGTGTAATATAACAACCACGTGCACATGTGACACACACACACACACACGCAGGGTTTCATTACCTTCCAGTGAATGGATGCCTTTCTCCCTCGAGGTGTCATAAACGTTGTTGAAGTCGTCGCCGGCGTTTGGGTCGGCACCGGCTTCGAGCAGAACCTTCACCACGCTGGGGAACACACACACACGCACGCACGCACGCACACATGCACACATGCACACACACACACATACACACACACAGAGATAAGAATGCTACCTAGAACTTTCTCTCATGTACACACTTGGGCATTTTACTGTAATATTTCAGCCTTTGAAGTCACCGGTGCTAGAAATTAATCAAAACTTATTGCTTTTTAAAACATATGCAAGCATATTTGTATATCAGTGTATAAATACAGAGTCGGAGCTGGGCTCGGCACTGCAAGGAAGGAATCATGCAGTCGTGCTGACTGCGTGATTCACCCACCCTGGAAAACAAACACACTGTACCCACGAGCCTCCAAACAGACGCACATACAAATCGGATTTGTTGTAAATGACGCCGTCACAGATGATCCCGCCGCCTCGCCAGCCCCTCCCCTTCTCTGCACACTCGCCTGCCTCATAACATGTACATATGTGTACAATGAAGGGGCAAGGGTCGAGCCCGTTTCCGGCGCCGATGGGGGGCCAGCGTGTCAGGCTGGGTGTTTGTGTGTGTGTGTAGCCCTTCAGTGGAGCGTACCGCCTTATAGAACAAACACGGAGAACCTCGGCAACACCACTCACTGTGACCCGACGGACATTCCAGGTACCGTCTCTCCGTCTACGGGACACACACTACACACGGGCATTGGCTTTGACATTGAGACACGAATCCAGACGTACACACGCGCACAAAAGCCAATCGTCTCGCGGGTGCCGGCCGGGAGGGAGGGGTGGCCGAAACATGAACCCTGCCAGTACGCCACTGCTGGCATTACGGCTGTGACAATGTAATACAACCTGTGTGGCAGCAGGAAGAAGGCCTGAAATGGCTTAAGTGGAGCAAAATGATTCATAGCAGATGGCTTCCACTTTGATAATAACTACCCTGACCACATAACAGGCTGCACTATTGGAGGCTAGATCAGGCCTTCAATGATTGAGTGCCCCTAATTCATTTAAACAGGACAAACATTATTCCAAAACATAAAAAATGGATGTTTATTGTAAAACTGACTGGCGATAGGGAGCAGTTACTGTACAGGGCTCCACCTTGATGGTGCAAATGTAAAAAACGAAATCAATAAATCAAAAAGCAAACAAGATGAGGCAGAAGAAGGAGGTGATGAATGAGGAGGACATGAAGGAGGAGATTAAAGGTGACACTAAAGAGGAGTCAGAGGAAGAGGAGAAGGCCCGAGACCGATTTTTTGCTGTATGTAATAATATTCTTCTCCTTCTGAGACCTATCACATCTGGCCTTGGAACATCTTGGGATATAGTCGGTGGGGACAATTTTGTTAAATTCAGATTTATATATCTATATTCTGTTATATTTTCACTCTATTCTTATAAGCATCTTTATCACTGTTTCCTGCCTCTACATTTGTGAGCTGCTGTAACGTGAATTTCCCCCTTGCGGGTTCGTTAAAGTTCTTCTTGTCTTATCTTATCTTTTCTTGTCTAATCTCATCTTGACTTCAAGGAGTCGCACATCTCAGCGACTTCTGCTTCTCCGAGCAGATAATCGGAGGAAAAATGAACCGAGGGAAAACAAAGCATCTTAAGCTCCATCATTTCCCTTTAGAGGATGGGAGTTACATCTTCATCACAGATTTTACTTTGACACCCAACAACATCTGCAGTTAGGAGAAAGGCTGAAAAAAAGGAGCCAAACACCTGGAGTTGCCTACTAACCCCATGTCACCAAGTCCAACCGCTGCCCTGGGTGTGTGTGTGTGTGTGTGTGTGTGTGTTGGCTCCAGAGACAACATGTGTGTTTCTGTGGGAGAGTGAGGCTGAGAACAGCCCGACCAGGTCTTTGTTTCTGACCTTGCTGAGGGGGTATAAAGGGACATCAGGGCTCTCCTTTTGTTACTGTATCGCTATGGCTGGGAGCGATGGGGTGAGGCGGGGGGGCGGTGACCCACAGAGGGCTCTCCTCTCGCCCTTGCAAGCACTTCTACAAACACACGATCTGTGTATCCTCTGAGACACTTAAACACACACGAGTGATATTTGGTCACACGAGGCTGGGCAGGGCTGTGTGAAGAAAGGAGCTGGTGTGAAAAGGGTTAATGGCAGCAGAAAGGTAAACACCCAGGAAGAAAGAGGAGAAAACTGCAGAAGGGGGGAGGAGGAGAAGGAGGAGAGGGTGAAAGCAGGGAGGGAGGATGAAAAGATTAAAGGAAAGGGGATGTAATTATGAAGGTGGGAGCTAAAACTAATGAGCTTTTGTAAACAGTTTATAGTTTTGCTAATTAACTGATGATCAAGTGTGTAACTTTATTTGGGACATTTAGGAAGAGAGCTGAAGCAATAATTAGAGGCTAATAAGGTTAAACTCCCATTTCAAAAGGCCAAAAGTTAAAATGGAAGACTTCTTAACACAATCGTATTTTACAAGCACTGAAACAATATTATCTGTAAATTACAAGCAAATTATATAAGCTCTCATTATGAGCTAAACTGGGTGATTGAGTGAGTGAGGTAGTCCAAGTGCTGAGTTGAAACACTCTGCCTGAATTTACATTATTTACATGACTGTCTCCACCACCTATGGCCTACGTAGGACAAACAGCGTCATTTTTTGGGATTGGTGCTAAAGTTGGGACACGATCCTTAAGTTGTTTGTCAGCAGGTGACTTTTGTCGCCGTTGGGCCCGGTGTAAGTTTCCCATCCTGCCCCGGAGCCAAGACAGGAAGCAGACTCTTCCGTCTCCCATCTCCCCGGCAGTATAAAAGACACCCGAGCTGAACTGTCCATCCATGTCTCTGACCACCTGGCCCAGACGCTGGACCTCACTTGACCCCCACCTCACCTGGAGTCAGGCAGAAGCAGGACAATAGGTTGACTGCACTGACTTGCTGTCTTTGTTTGTGCCAAAAGGCCCGACTGGTCAACAGTTACATTTATGTTGTTGTTATTCCTCTTGTCTTCCTCTTCCTCTTGTTTATATGATGTCATATCCAAAACCTTGACATAAAAGAAATATTTTGCCAAAGAAACAGTGAGTCTGGCCTGGCATGACGGTCGACAAATGCTTCAATTTCCAATTTCAAAAGTTTTGGACGCTTTCCAATGTTTCCACATCAACTATCCTGACATGACACACACACACACACACACGATCATCATTTTACTGGGAGTTCCCTGGTGAATCTCAGCGTACCTCAGTTAATCCAGGACCCAAACCCATAATCCCACTCTGCAGCACTCTCTCTCTCTCTCTCTCTGCTGCTAAATTCCCTCCCTCCTCTTTTTCCCCCAAGGAGCCACTCATCCTCCTCCTCTTCCATCATCCAGCCGCTTTCCCTCTCTCCGTCCCTCCCGCCCAAAGACCCACTCGGCAGGCGAGTCGCAACGGTCAACGGGCGTTGCACTCGGCTGAGCGCTCATTGTGCACGTGAATGCGGCGAGGGAGGGATGGACAAGAGAAAGAGAGATGGAGATGGGTATTGTGTGTTAAAGAGTGCAAACATTGCATCCCCGATTTAGCCCCACATCAAAGATAAGCAAACACACGCCCCCCCAATGTCTCTCCCTTAATTCTTACACACACCCTTCTGCTCCACCCACTAGCAGCCGCACCTCGACCCCTGAGTATGACCGAAACCGTCTGGGGGAGGCGCCATCTACAAATGGTCAGAGGACGTCCACACACAGGGCACGAAGGTGAAACATTTACCACACAGGACAATCGAAATGAAAAGAACACTATCCTCCACGATGACATGTTTGCCACAGACCGGACCGTGTCCAGGAGTCACGATCTCACTGGATCCACTTAGCTGAGCTGCTGCAAATAAAGTTGCATGTGGCTAAGTAACAGTCTGTGAGGCTGTTAGATAGCTGATAAAAACTCAACTCTTCTGTGAGTGTGTGCATGTTTACGTGTGTGGATGGGGAGAGAAGAGAGACAGAGGTGTGTGAGTGATGTGTGTGAACTGGTATTCTGTCTTCCCTGCAGCAGGGAAGACGGCTCACTGGGGGTTTGGAGGACGGGATTAAACACAAAGGAGTGTCACTGCCTCGCTGAGTTATAGCACTCATAACACACACACACACTCACACACTCACACACACTCAGCAGTGTCACACAGAGAGAGAGCTCAAACACAGACACTCAAGCTAAATTTGTAACCAAAAACACTTGACTTGAGAGGAACATCGCATCAATTTACACGACACGTGACATACATCAACATGTCAGACGCACACACTTACAATCACAACATGTGTGTAGTAAACACGCAGACACAGTGTCACCCTAAAAACACCACAAACCATCAAAGCATGCGATTGCCTCTGTGGAGGGGCTGTAAACGTGCACGAGAACGTAAACAAACAGAGGAAATGTTAAAATAATGAAATACAACGTTCCCAATCACATCAAAAGATGATTTTAAGGCGGGGCTTGCAGAGTAAGCTTTCTATCTTTTAGCTTTCTACCTATTTTCACATTCAAATTTCACAGAATGCTTCTCACATGCACATGAGCCCCCCAAAACTCCCTCCCTGTAAATTGGATTTGGCCCGGCCTTAACCTCGGCCGCTCTCTGTGTTGTGTATGTTCTGGGGGCCAAGAGGCTAATTTAATTTGTTGGACAGAGAGATGTGGGGGGGGGCGGGGGGAGACCGTCTGTCGGCCTGAAAGTCGCACTTTGCACTTCTGAAGACCTACTGTAACAACTGAAGCTGAGAACGGAGCTCGGCGGCCGGCGAGGGCGACTCATGCGGACAGCTGCACAGCGTTAGCATGGTACTTATGGATTACACATGTTCAGAGGGGACGCCGCCGCTGAACTGTCTCGCTCTCCCTCAAACACTCTTTGTTCAGCGTGTCCACTGGAACAAAGTGCACTGAAACAGACAGACCTGTGTTGCCGGTTCATGGTAGCCACCATGAGCGCTGTCCAGCCGAGACGGTGGCGGTGATTTGGGTCCACGCCTTCCTTTAACAGCCTGACAGGAAACAAACAAGAAGAATAGTTATAACATGCCAATTTACAGTCTGTATCATTTAGTATGACGGCAAAAATTATGATTAATTTAACGGAAAATATATAGACGTGTACACAAAGGATATGACACAATATGTACAATGGAGCGCTTGCTGTGACAACGGGTCCCTGACTCATCTGTGTTTAAGCCAGGTGTGTGTTGAGTTCTGTGCCCGAGGGTATGACATCAGGCAGTGGAGTGGCACGTCCCTACGTGTGTGTGCGTGTGTTTAAGTTATCCGTCTGTCCTGTCTTGTGCTTAACAGGCAGATAGTGTGTGTGTTTACAGTCAACAGAGTGGCCTCTGTCTGGTCTGCCCTCTTCCTCTCCATGCTCTCGCCAGTTTGTAGTACAGATGTTTTAGGGTAAAATGTCATTGCAAAGCACTTTCAGAGGCAAATGAACATCTTTGTCTCTAATTGAATTTATAACCTCATCTTGAGTAGCTTTTAGGGGCGTTACACCATATTTAGGGACCGATCGTGTCCTTTCAAAGAATCGCAGATGATATAGTTTGCATGTAAATGACTTAAAAAATTATGACATTGGTAAAATCACTGGAGCATCACATTCATATAAAACTATTGGAAGAGCAATGTGGGAAGTCAACACTTTTGATTAGACAGTTAGTGGTGCTTGACAGTTAAATTGTATCTTTTTAAACGTGTTACTGATTTATATCAGTGCTGCTCGTGTAATAATGAAACCCAAATTGTCTATCGAGTGTTGTTACCATTTCTATGATAGTGATAGACAATTCATGTTCACGGGTGTCTGTAACGCCTAGAATGACACCGTCCTCACTGGGCCTTAAGGAGCAGTTAAACCACCCAGACAATTTCATTAGTGTGGGTTTCAATGGAAATCTTGAGGCTCCTTGAGTCGAAATCCTGGAGCTTTGCTGTGGCTTTTCAACCACAACACAAAAGGAAAATACTCAACATTTTGCCATGAAAACATCCATTCATCTTTTATCTATACTGCTCATCCATATTAGGGTATTACGGTGGGATTCGAGCCGATCCCCGCAGTGATTGACAATAATAAAAATGACATTAGAAGCTGTTGAAGGCTTCCAGTGTTACAATGTAAAGACTACACAACCTTCCATTTTTAGTATAGTTAATTTTTTTTAAATCCTACAAAAGTGGAACTACTTTCCTCCACTGACGCCTTTACAAACTAAACCAAAGCACTTAACAAATCTGTGACATGCTGAGTGGCTGTCTGGCTCTACCACTGCAATCACACCTACACCATCTGCCACATGAGCACAGGTAACCCAAGCTAAATGGAGACACACATGAATAAACACACATGCACTCGCGTGTATGGATACGCAGAGTCAACGACATGCACAGCCGCACGCACACACTCAATTTCGCTTGTGCCCAGATGTGTTTTGTTCAACCACAGATTCTCAGATACCTACGATACTTGATACACAGTATTTCAGTTACTATTCTACACTCTTGTGATAGATTTTACACACTGCGTTTCGGGAATTCACAGATTTGTGTATGTGTGTTTGACACCCGTGTCTCTCCTTAAAATTCCACACTCACATTTTGTGTAGAAAAAACCCACAGGAGACAGATGGGACTAAGAAATATTATGATCCCACCTACACACACACACACACACACACACACACAACGAATGCACACACACAGTCACAATATTAATGGATAGGCTGGATTTGAGTATGTTGGGAATTTCTAGGGTACCATCAGTACAGCTTCAAAGTGTTAATTTTGGAATTGCAGAATGAATGTAATCACTAAAAAATGGAAAGTGAGAAAATAATAGCAAAAGACAAAAAAAAGACACCCGGATGAAACTCGCTTTGGCTGAGCGTGACTGCACAGAGACGAGCCTATTCCACCACCCAGTGGTTACTTTTGGAACTACAACAACACAGAAAACGTTTGTTCATTACGTATGAGTCACACAGGTTTTATGTGCCAGACAAAGCAGGTGCAGCAGATACAGTTGTGTTTTTTATTTTTATGCTATTCAATAATCGTAACTGATGCCATGATGCCAAAATTAGAGTGTGCAACATCAAATTGTCTGCTGTTTTACACTCTGCAAATTTGTAGAATGAATTCAGACTGGTTATGGTTATGGTTATGACGCGAGGTAGGTCAGTTGTTTTTCTCCCAGGCTGTCATTATGATCCTCAAACTTTTCCATTTACAAATGGAAAAGATACATTTATGAAAGGTGTTGAGTACACTTACTGTATGTGAATATCTCAGGGAGGCTCAATTGTGAAATCAATCATTTGTGGGTCGTTTATTTCTCCAGGCACTGTATATACTTTTTATAATTTCTGCATGAAAAGAAGATGCTGGCCTGTGTATGTATATGTGTGTGAGTGTCTTGTAATACCTCGCCACATCTTCAGAGTTATTGGTCCTTGCTCCCTCCAGAAGAGCATCACCTTGACATTTAAAAACAGACACAGAAAACATTACAGAACACTCTCACTGTGCACACAAGCAGACACAAAACACATTATGCTTTTTAAACTTGCGTAAGTGTAATAGCATTGTTTTTAGAGTTAATGAAAAATAAGACATGGGATAATGATATACAGTTCATAATCTGAAGGCAGGAAGTGGACCTTGCCCACCCAAAAGGGTTGTTTGCCCATCCAACAGATACAGACTTTGCTAAAGGAAAATTGGGCCCAAGCTTCCAGACTCCAATATAAAATATAACATTCCTCTGTATCAAAAAAAAAAATCTCAAATTTTCAATCCTCAGTTCAAAAACACGAGGGAATTCACCACTTTAATCAAAAAATACAATTCGAAGACAATTCGAATCCAGTCAAGGAATGTTGTACACTGTATGGAACTTTGTGGGGGGCATGACCCTGGACCCCTTTAGCTGTATTTGTCCTCATGTTTGAGTTGTGGAGGCATCTCACATAACACTATGTTTACTGTGATTTTGGATCAGTTTGATTGGTAATTGTCCCATTACTAAACCACTAGTGACTGAGATTTCTGTATGGAAAAATTCTAACAAGACTAAGTGATTCAATAATAATTAAAAACTCTTCAAATCAATTAGTGAGACATAACATGTTTCCATTTCAGTAGAATATAAAATAAGAGTTTATGAAGATGGACATACTGGTGTCAGTGTTTAAAAGCCACAGTAAAAGTTGACTATGGTACCTTTGTTATCAGAGTCTTTCCTCAGGCAGAAGGCCACGGCTGCAGCGGACAACAGGCCCGCAGAGGCCACCCCAGCCCGGCCTGCTGCTCCACCTGTACCTCGGCCCTCCCCTCCTTCCCTCTGGCCGCTTTCCTCCCAGTACTGGTTGGTGTTCCGCCCTCTGTTGGCCAATGCCGCCCAGGAGTTACGGCGGTTCTCCAGGTTGGAGAGCCATCTAGGGGCCAGGTGGTGGTACTGCACAGCTGGGTTCACACTGGTCCCAGCGGTTTCCTCAGCCAAAATCCCCCTCCGGGAGACCCGGGAGGTGGACACGATCGGGTTGCGGTTATTCTCCGCCGATGTATCTCGGATACCCTGACACGAATGGCCGCCGGCGGCAGTCTGTAACACGCGGCTACAGGGTGACAGGCTGCGCGACCTTCGCATAAACAGCCTGGTCGGAACTGATGATAGCATGGCTGCTGTGAACTCACCAAATCGAAACCGCGAATGAAAATCTCAGATTAACAGTAGTCCCACTCAATCTCGTTCCAGTCCAGCGCCAATCCCACTGTAAACTTCGGCTGTGTTGCCGTTACAACTAGCAAATTACATCCGTTCGAACGGGACCAAAACAAGCCATCCGACTCATTGATGCGAGGATGTCACCAGAACGCGCATTGCCTTTTGGGAAATGTTGTTGTTTCCACGTCAGGCGCGTTGCAGTTGCTCACTTCCGGGTTTCTCTTAAACGAACATTACATTGAAACATACGCCACGACAAAACAAAAAATACGAGCGTTACAGTTAATTTAATGTGTTATCTTTTATTTCGGTGTCAAATTAAGTTAGAAAATATGTGATAAAGTGTAAACTAAAAGCTTCATTGTGAATTATTTAACGACTGATCGATCACGTGCGCGCAATAACGGGACTTGTATCTTTCCTTCCCTTTCTTTTTTCACTTTCGTGCTTTAGTACACTAAACTATTTGTGCTTTTCGCTGACCTGCGGCCCCGTGAACCGAAACGTTAACAATCTTACAAAATGTAGCAGCTGTAAAGATGTAGTCACTCTTATCAAGCGTTAAATCGGAGGTGAACTATCTTGACCTTGCTTTCATGTGACAGCCAGCAGTTTCCGAACAACAGGACTGGACTGTTTTGTGTGCTATTATTATTGTCAGAGGGAATGAATGAATTTGATGACTCAGGCTGTTTTTTTGTAAAGCGTACTCAATTACCAAACCATTTCGAGTGAATAATGGATTAAAGAGCCTTTTGAATAGTGCACGGCCGCCAGATGGCGTCACAGTACACTGTTGTACGCTGTAGTTCAGAGCTGTTATGGCGTTTAACTGCACAATGCCGTCATTAAACGTAATAATTGTCTGGCAAACTGCTGTCTTACGAAGTTATGAAATGAGGAAAACCCACTGTAGCCAGACATACTTAGTCTCCACTCCCTGATAATCGTTAAACTCTTTGTCTCTCAGTGAGAAAGCACATCAAGTCAAGTCTTGTCTTCCTGTAAGTTTAAGCATTCGCAAATGGACTCATAACACAGTCAGAGCCTGATCAGAATGAGTAGAAAAGAGATGTCTGAGTTTATACATGATGGAAGCTGCAAGGTAAGGGAGAGAGGGATGAGCAATTCAGGCTGTCTTGTATTGTTTTGTCCTGTCCTTGGACACTGAGTGAGGTAGCAACAGTTTGCTATTTACAGAGACAAAGTGTGATTGGAGATAAGTAAAATGTGAGGTTTCTACCCGTACATACTTAGCATGGACCTATGGTGTGGAAGAATACATAGGGCCCAGAAATATCAATAGCATACTATAGATCGTAGTGATTATGAAAGACAGCAAAATGTGTTGACCTCCGTTATTAATGTCAAAGTGTGTAGTTGCCCTTCTAGAATGGGATTTATGTGGATTTGTGACATCATTTTAAGAGGTGGAGGACAAATACAAAGATTCTCCTTTAACAACACATGTTTAACAACACAGGCCCATGTGTTCGAAGAATTGTAGTATCACTACAACTAGTGATCGTATAAATCATAACAGTTGACAAATACTAAATTATATGCACAGGTGCACATTTGAATGCATTCTCATGTAAATGTAAACAAGTATCTGACTATTCATTTTTTAGTCAGACAATTGCGTAAAGAGATGTTTGTTTTTTACCTGAAAAAAAAAAAAAAAAAAAATTGGAATTAAGGAGACAAGATGAACCTTTTTGAACTATCTGACTATTGCTGGGAACCTGAGCCACAAGTCAAACAAGTCTTCATGCCAGTTCTAGTGTCCTTATTCTAGAGACGCCAAATTCCAAGTGCTCTTTGTTACATTGCTTTGAAGTCAACATTTCTGATTTATTTAGAGGATGGACTGATGACTGAGGCATACAGGATCCAATTGTAGTGAAAAGTTTCTTTGCACAAGGAAAATGGCCAAGTCCACGGTTTGACCAGTCGTTTCAGAGTTAATGAAAAAGAATTCAACAGAAGTTGCAAAAAAAAAAATGGTATCAAACTACACCAAATCGCCACAAGGTGCAATTCAATGATGGCTACTGTACTGCATAATCCCCCATACACACACACCACCACCACTGCTGAGACATGTCATGTTAAATGATGATAGGGTATACTGTACAGAGGCAGCAGGTTTACTGTGTCCCATTAATGATGAATCATAGAGTACACAAGGCCCTGCCATCATAAATCCAAAAAGCTATCAGGCAGGCATCAACATTCACCAGCACCCCAGAGGGACGAATGTAGGAAAGAATGAATAAAGGAAGGACACATTGAAAGAAAGAAAGAAAGAAAGAAAGAAAGAAGAAAATAATCCTACAGTCTCTTAATGGAGGGATTTATAATTATAATAATCACTTATTCTCATTACAACAACTGGTGATTTACGTGTTTAATTGCCGTGATCAATAACATTCTTCTTCTTTAAGGGTATCCTCAGATCATAAGAGCTCAAATATCTACACGTCAGCTAACAGGAACCATGCGCGTCCCCGCTGTGCTTCATAAATAAATGCGGGTGCATGGCGCGAAAGTGCTGTTACGTTCAAGTGATGTCGGAAATATGGAAACGTTTGTATAGCGTGGTCGCCTTTAAAGAGTCAGGCAGTCAAACAGTGAGGCAGTGGTCACGTCAAACGATTCCGGTGTGCCTACACGAGATGCATAAAGGCACACATGACAAAACCGGTAAATTTATTAGTAGCTGAGTATATTTAGAAGCAGTTAAAGGTTATTTCATACGTTTAATAAGCCTCTTCGCATTAGCAATAAAAAGACAGTACCCATGAAGAACCCCACTTTTAGAAGAGCTACTATAATCCCGCCCCGCCCTCCTACCATGCATTACGGTAACCCCTCTTTTTTACACAATGGTATTATTATTTCCATTGAAATTTTCTTCATTCCTGAATTGATGTGTCAGGTATCACTTCATACAGACGTTCAGAATTCGTCCATACATTTGGTATCTGTACATACTCCTGAGTTTTCACTTTAAAATAAAACGTGGTAAATGAATTTGCAATTGAGTACACGCCGAGGCAAACAATTCGGTTTCAGTTTAAAGAGTTTTGGATAAATATAAAGTTCCTCTTCGTATTTGTAAGGCCTTAACAATGGGGTTTACCAAATATGAAACTTTTATATGATTGAAAAAACTCCTAAAATTCATTGTTGTTACTTTTTTCAGCTTTGTCATATACACGCAAACACGTATCTTTATCTTTTTGCCCCTTGAGTTTTGCATTAACTCTCAGTGGCAGTTTGTTTGTTTTGTGACTCTTTTTTTTGGTAAGATGATATGTCTTGCACAACTATTTCTCCCGGGATAGTGTACCTCATGATAAAATGTAATTTAAAAAAGTTTGTTAACGGTTTGTCACTTTATTCTCTCATTAAGGACATTCTCAGACGATCGGGATTACGAGCAGCACTGCAAAGCACCACGGGGAGGCGTTTCCCTCTGGTTTCCTCCTCTTCCTCTTGTGTCTCACCGCATCTCTCCCTCCACCTGCAGCAGCGGCAGCAGCAGCAGCAGCGATGGAGAACCGCAGTCGATGAACGGAGTCACACGGAAGAACGGAGACGCGCCGACAGAAAGAGGGAAAGAACGAAAGAAAGACAGAAAGAGAGAGAGGAGCGACTGTTTCTGAGCAACTGCACCGAACTGAAACTTATTCCTTCTCATTGGCGCTTCTTCACCTCCTTTTCTGCCCACCGTCACCTGTACGAGGCCACTTTGTAGTTTCGGGTACTTTGCGGTTCCTGCGCCTCTCTGAACGCATTAAACGCACACCGGCGCTGCAGGCAAACATCACAAGACCCGGGGCGCAGCCTACAAAAGCTTCCAGCAGGGAGGAAATTGAATTAGACAAGTTCTCCGCGCAGAGGGAGAGGAGGACGGCTTCGGTCCCTCCCTGTCCTCCCCGGTAACCATGTCTGGACAGTCCGTGTCCATCCCGGATGACCAAGCCTTCGCCAGCTTTAAGGTGGAGTGTCTGTGTGAGGAGGGCTGGAGTTTGACCTACACCAAGCCGGGCCTGACCGTGTGGAGCCAGGCGCTGGAGGAGGGCAAGTCCGTCCACAAAATCAAGGTGAGACACATCCAAAAAGGTCCATAATTAGACCAACTACGGCCCCTCGGTACCACAAGTACACACAGCGCTCTTCATCGTCATATTGTTAAGTATTGATCTTAGGGCATGATGGCATACGGCCCAATACGATCCATAAACTGCTGACATATGTTCCAACACTGGCTTTTACCGCAAGGGCTCATTTAATTAACCCCTTCCAGCCTACCGACTCACAAACACACACGGGCTCTCCATGCCATCTTGATTTTAACCCCTTAAGCACTGGAAATTTAGCACTTTTTTCAGTAAAATTATGCAGTTATCTACAAATATAGTGGGCCTTTTCACATAATAAACCCTTGAATATTTGAGAATGCCTCAGAAATTGTATAATAATCTCTTTGTTTTCTAAAATAAGATCTGCTCTTTAATCCATCCATCATTGTAACCCTAACTTTTTCTTTTTAATTGTCTTCAAAATGATGTATTGTTGTGTATCGTTTTGGAAAGATTTCTCCAGAATGCATCCTGATTGTATTTGGTGTCCTTGGATATTTGACTTGAATTTTCATTGAAACTTTGCTGAGATGGAGCCATCGGTGGTGACCTCACAGTTTAACTTTTAAGGTTTTCTGGTGCTTTTGGAGGATGATTTACACAGAAACAGGAAGCACAAAGGGTTTAATGAAACTCTACCACTGGGTGACAGTACGAGGAGATCGCAGATATGCTCGTGCTGGTAGCACTTAGACGAACACATCCTGTGCCAGATGCAGCAGTTTGTAACCAAAGTATACTTCTCTAATTAGCACTAAAAACTTTCCATTCACATAGCACCTAAGGAAGTGAAAAAACATACTACAAAACAAACTCTACAATACACAATGTAACTGACAGTTTGTTTACTGTTAGCGTTTAACATAAAGTGGAAAAATCTAGATCCTAATCACAGGACGGGTGAGCTGACATGTAAATTTTGTTATCTAGTCAAATAGCTATGAAAGCGGTTGCTGTAAGTCCACGTGTTTGTCTTGGGAGTGGATACGGTACCATCACCAGGACATAACTGTCCCCTGGAAGTACTAATAGACGTCGTGTTTGATCATTGTCACTTATGTTGGTTTGTTAGACGTCACACAGACCCAGGAGGAACACAGCTACAAGCTGTTGGAGAGCAAACCAGCAGGCGTTTACTTTGTTAACCCCTTAAACAGCCGGGGATTTGAGTCAACCTTAAGGAAATCCATTCAGAGCTGTTTAAATGACTTTGGACACATTTAAGAACAGGAACCCGTTAATAATTGTTTATACCACTTAGAAAAGACACAAAACAACATAGTCAATTTCTAAAGAAGTTCTGAAAAACATTCTAAAATTCATCAAAGTAACAATTACATTTTTAATTTCTTTTTCTGCATGTGTTGGCTATCTATTTCATACAGATTTCCCCAGAATGCCTCCAGATATTTGGGAATTTTACCAAGATGGGCTGGTTGTTACCGCTCAGTTTAAGAGATAGATGAGAGAGGGTGTGTAACAACAGGCGTTCACTTTGTAACATAGCGTAATAATGCACGTCTCCTATCGGTGCTCATGTGTCTGATTGTGTTTGTCTGTTAGCAGGATATCTCACGTGATCAATGGAAGAACGTGTTTAATTTTGGTACCAGTTATCCTGATGGTGGTGCTGTGATCAGCACTTTTACATCATGGTCTGTAAATCATAGAATCAAAATTATTTTCCCCTTACATGTATTGGCTTTCTAGTTCACCGTCAGTGTAGACATTTATTTGCCACTTTGAATTTTATCCCAAACTCTTATTTTTGTATCTCCTCTTACAGTTATGGGACAATTGTCACAAAGTTTAGCATGTAAATTGTCTGAACCAATGTGGACAATTTTTATCTTATATTTTTCATATACCTCACCGTTTTGCTCTAATTGGCAGGCAAATTTTGAGGAGGTGAGGGACATGGCTCTAAAAGAAATGTCAAGAGTCCACTTTAACCAAAATTGTGCTTTTGCAATTTTGGCAATAGCTAATCGGCAATCACGGTCCAGTCATGAAGCTGTTAAATGTATTTTTGATATATGGCCATGATGGGAGGACAGTTGGCCTTGGCAGAGGTATGAGGGCCCTGAGTGCCCTCTAGGTTGCCTGTGTAATTTCTCAGAGTAGGCACTCTGTGTGCTCAAGGAGAGGTGATAATTGTGTATATGTATGCGTGTGTGTGGACAGATGTGTGTCCCCACAACAGCTCTGCAAACAGAAAAGTCGAAAGTGCGCACACAGTTTGAGTTTTGGGTGGAGCTTCTATATATAACTGTGGATTTTATGTAAACAGCAGTTACCATAGGGTCAGGCTGTCTCTCCCCCTTTTCTCTTTGTGCCTGTCTGCCTGTCTGTCTCTCTGTTGAACCAGCCTGCTGCTGGTTCTATGAAAACCATAGAGTCATGACATAAGTGTTTTTGGTTCATTATCATAAATGTTTCCAGATATAATGGATTTTGTGTGTGGTCGCTGCTGCGTATGTGATGTGGCTATAGGTGTCTGAGTGAATAGGGGCGGGGACACATATAGTTTCTATTTATATACAGAATAAAGACAAAAATGCAGAACAGCGCATGTCTAATCATGTGAATTGGGGCTGCACAAAATGGAGACACACTGTTCTCTGTGACAACGTGTCATAGAGAACAGTAACCCTGCACATAACCCTTATGACCACCCTTATGTAGTGGTCATAAGGGTTATGTGGGACTACTCGACTCCTACTGCTGTCCTATTTGACCTAGAAATCGATGAAGATTGCAAATAATTCCACTTTTTGCTCAATCTGCATCTGTCTGGGATGCTGCTCATATCTCATGCATTTTGCACAATACCTTGGGTTTGTAAACAATCTTCTTGTCGAATAAAGCCACTTAACAGACACACAGAGGGATGACACGCAGCAAAGGGCACAGGTTGGAATGGAACCTGTGTCCCTGCGGTACTGGTGAGGCAACGGAGCGCATTTAATCTGCGTTTTAACCCAAAATTAGCAATAGACGGGACAAAACAGATTATCGAGACGTACAGCTAAACCTATTTGAAGCAACGGGTTGAGACGACACAACAAGCTAATGCGATAATGCTAACAAATAGTTTCCATGTGGGCACAATGACCATCAATAACATGATCAACACGACAGCAGCAGTAGACAAACATTTATGCGTAACCATTCATGACAAAAAGTGTAAAAACTAAACACTGGTAGAAATAATTGGAACATGACTTGCAGTAACTTTAACCGAAGAGCCACACCACTGCATTATGGGATTTCCTTATTATTTGAACATATTTTTATACTAAATGAAAGAATATGAACTTTTTAGCGGGCTAAACTAATTTTCAGGTTTATTCTTTGTTAAAGAAAAAATATAACGTAGGCCTAATTTATTTTAATTATAATATATAAATATAAATGTATATCATATATTTTAATATTTTTTGTAAACTGTTCAGTAAATGTCAGTTATTTTTGATAAATGTATTTTCCTAAGGATTGATATTCTTATCTTTGGTGTTAGCTCGCACATGACTACTACAACCACCAATACATGCTAAGCAGTCAATTAAAAGCTGCTGATTTAACATCGCACTAATCACTCAATTAGTCAATTAATCATTTTAATAATCACTAGATCAGTTGATTATCAAAATAATTGTCAGTTGCAACTCTGCTAAGCATTAGCCTTGCGTGCAAGTCGGCTAAGCCAAGCTGATATGTAATCTACGTTATGAAGGAGCGCCAAATGTGAGAGAAAATAGCATTAGTCCAGCTCTACAGTAAGCCTTTTTTAAACTTTATTAATTTAATTCATCGTATTTCACCCTCAGAGATGTGCACATTACGTAAACAAATTACACCGAGAACAATAAAATGAAATACCCGATGCATTTTCAGCCCTAATGTGAATGTTGAACCTCTCTCTCGTCTCGTTGTGTTGTCGTTTCTCTCTTTCTTATAGTATTTATGTCAGTAAAGAAAACATATTTCCGAGTGTGAGAGTGAGCGACAGAGAAAGAGAGAGGAAGAACAGCCTGGCAATCATCATTACCATCATTATCATCAGCCTAATTGCCTTTGTAATCATTGCTGTTGCCATAATCATCAATAATGACTTCTGTATCACAGTATAATCACATCTGTAATTAATCATACCGACCATCATCATCATCATCCTCTTCCTCCTCATATCATTTGCTAGCGTATCCCTCCTCACATAAGGCTTGGGATGTGGTGTGTGCCTGTGTAGGTGGTTCTGTTTACTTCAGTTGTTTGGAGAAACTGTCAGAGCGCTGCCCACACACACACACACACACGGCTGAGATTCATGCGTTTACCTTCTCCCCTTATGACACAGAGGGAAGCCTGACTTAATCACACACACACACCCACCCACACATACACTTTTGTTTTTTCATGACTGTCTTCCCCATGTGTCAGCACCCACAGGAGCAAATGGTGGGAGGTGAGGGAGGGAAGCAGATGGATGGATGTACGGAGTGAAGGGAAAGATATTCAGAATGGGTGAGAGGGAGTGTGTCGGATGTGCAGTAGGAGGAAGTCATGAGCCAAATCCTTCAAATCTTTCAGAAGTCTTTAACGCTGCTGACACAGCAATTTATTTATTTTTACTTACGGTATTGAAATCCCAGGTTTTGAATGGTAATGTCTATATGTAATATCTGTTTATATTTTCCCAATTTTAGAAATACTGTAGTATTAAATTTAATCCGCAGTGGCATTAAAAAGGCAAAAAAGTGTGAAGTTTAACTTTCCTAAACCTCCAAAACCCTCTGTCTTTCACCCAGCGCTCCTATCGTCATCTGCAAGTTTCACTAGTGGAGTTTACTGAATTAGTTTGTAATGGAATTATACACACACACACACACACTTAGCAGTAGAATGTCTTCATTCTGCCCTGGATTTGCCTCACGCTCCACTGTTCTTTCTTCTCTTTTTCTTCTTAGTTTGCTTTTCTTCTTCCGTCCCTTGTTTCAGTTTGCCTGTGGATACAGCAGATCCTTTATTCCGCCCGGTCTTTGCCTACCTACTTCCACTGTGTCTACACTGCACATTTGAATATCAAGCACCGACATCCAATTGGAGAGTATTTGCCCCTGCCTGCCTGTCTATAGATATAATGAGTTCAATGGAGTTCATCAGTAGATATCGTGTTCCTTATGTCTTTTTGTAGCTCCAGGGTGAAGAGTTTATGTTGATGAATTATGTTTGGTACTGTGTGCGTCAGAAAGGAGCCTGTTCACTGTAATGTCATAATGGACACAACTTATCTTCACTACTGTCCACTGTAATCTCATGTTCTGTGTTTGATCTTTTTCCATTTCCCCGGTATTCCAATTTGTGAATTCCAATTTGTCTTCCAACTTATGAACTTTATGTTAAAGATAGCGGAATCGTCTTTGATAATAACAGAACGTTCATAAAGTTGTTGGGTATTCAGCCAGGTCATTGCGACAGGGGTGTTCTTCATGATCCTGGATATGTCTGATCTTGGAAGGAGAAAACCATCTGTTGTTTGGTCGGTTGCCACAGCAACGTGTGTCTAAACTCAAACCTGCTTGGATGGGGTTTACATTATGTCAAAGAAAAATATAGAACATCGGCTTGCATTGCGGCGCTCAAGGCTATCATTCAAACAGGCTAAACATCCTTTTAACTGGCTCATTACTCACTAGATGTATTTTAGATCTCCAAACCATACAGAATCATTTGGTGTTCCAAACTTTCATTTGTCATGGTTTCAGTCAGATTTGATGACCGTGGTTTTGATCGCTGATTTGCATGCCCTTGTCAATGAATTAAAGAATGTACAACTATCTCAGACAACTTAATCCATCTGATCTAATCCAGTTCTCAAACAGGCTTTAAGAACCAAATTGACACGATTATAGAATGTGGGATATATCATCTGATCTTTGATTTATGTTGAACACTCCTCAGCTGAGTCTACATCCAAAGTCTTTCTAACCGTCTGTGGTTATACTGGTTTTACTGATTCTCCCTGTTCTCTTTCTTAATTGATTACATTAAATTAACTGAACTAGTGGCTCTCGTCCTGTTTGGCATAGCAGGAACCTTTTCATCATATCTGGCAAACAAATGTAATGTGGGAATCCCTATAATCATCACCTCTCCATGGTGAAACAACACCCAGGACAACTTCACACCAGTAATTACTAGTTGGAGCGCTGGACTTTTCTGTTAGATGCCAATTTCTTGCAATCTTCTTGACATTGAAGATGGCTGCAAATATTGATAATGGTATTGTAACGTCGCTAGCGCAAGATAATAATGAGCTTCTTTAGCTAAACTACAAAGGCAAAGACAAGACAACATTTGTTTAAAATTCAATATTTTTGGAGCATAAAAAGTGAAAGGAGGCAGCCATCTTGAATGTGGGCATTTATTCAAATACAAGTAGCCATGGTATGGTTTCCACAGCTGCTTTGGGTTGAAACAGTTCGAGCGATTTGGGCAGGAGGAGCCCAGGCATGACTGATTGTTAGGAGACCGTAGGGTAGGATGCAGATGGAAGACTCCACCCGGTGCTGAGGGATCCTCAGGAGGAGCTGAAGAACCTGTTTCAGTTAAATTAGATTCTCATGTTGAGGGAAAACTGTAAGTTTTTTTTTTTTTCAACGAGAGAACGATGGAAAACTCAGATGGGACGCACCATCAAAAGTTCAGATTTCTCCCCCTTTGCCACTTGCCACGGCTGCAAAGATGAGCCAAACGTCGATTTCTTTCAGGGACACTGATGGAGTCTCATTAACTTGTGTACAGCAAAATCATGAATCGTTATCGTGATCAATTGCGTCTGCGTGCCTGCAGAGGATTGGGATATCAAGATTCTCCGGGGAATTCATCCTGCTCAAATCACCATGGATCTTCTGCGGTCGCCTGCCATCCGTAGCAGCTTCATAACCGGCGTGGAAGACAGCCTGGGCTGTACGACAGATTATATTTTTATCGTTAGCGCAATAAGCCATATGTGCAATGTGCCTATCACAGAGGGCTGCAATGAAATTGATTGAATGAAAAAAGTCACTGAGGTTAACAAAGACTGAGAGCGGAGCTGGAGAAGGACGTAACGCACTACAGAAGGGTGTGTGTGGCGGAGTTAAGGGTGAATCAGGGGAGTGTTTGTATAAATGAGGACCCCCGGGGTTAAGGACCAGATTGACAAACGCAAGATGAAGCCTTCTGGACTGGTTAGCGATGTGATGTGATTTTAGACAAACACCCTCGGTCCATTTTCCTCAGTCCCTCGTTTTTCTTGTTCCGTCACTCAGTCCGCTTCTCACTTCACAGTGTTTGTATCTCTGTCAATCTCGCTGTCTTTCCTCCATCTGCCCTTCACTTTTCTTTTCTTTCCTTTCCTCCTTTAATTCCCTGTCTTATTAATAAGACTACATCTCCTTGGCGATAGTAGCTGTAGTAACGTTTTACACTTGGGGCTGTAGATGACTTCTTGTGTGTGTGTGTGTGTGTGTTTGTGTGTGTGCATAACATATCTGATTCTAACCCTGACATAGGCAGAAGTCTATCCCTCCTGTGGTTTGTTAGTCACGCCCACATCAATTCTCATATGAATTGTGTGTGTGTGTGTGTGTGTGTGTATTTTCTCAGCATTGCAGTATCAAATTCTGATGTATCAAATTCAGCATGTGGATGTTGAATTTGAATTGTGTGAGTGTTGCTGATTTGCCTTCGCTTAGCCTTGGGGTTTCCACAAATCCTTGAAAACTTTTACATTTTTTTCTCTCTCCAATGTAACTTTCCTCGACCTGCAGAAACTCTTGTACCGTATGACACCAAATGTAGATGTTCAGGTTGTTGTTCGCGTACATTAGCTGGGATTCCTGTTTTGTTTAATCACTCTCTCTCCCTCTCTCCCTCCCCCAGTGTCGGATGGTGTGTAAGGACGTGTCAGCTGAGACCATGTATGATGTGCTCCATGACATCGAGTACAGACGGAAGTGGGACACGTACGTCCAGGAAACCTTTGATATCGGCAAACTCACCGTCAACGCAGACGTTGGCTACTACTCATGTATGTCAAGTACAAATTCCTCTGTCGGTAGTACGGTTTGGGGTGGTGTGGTGATGCGCTCACACAAATTTACACACATGCACAACACTGCATTCATCTGGTGCCTCTTGATCGTTAACAGGGAAATGTCCAAATCCTGTTCGGAACCGTGACGTCATCACACTGAGGTCCTGGCTGCCAATGGGGAAAGATTACATCATCATGAACTACTCTGTCAAACATGCGGTACGTAGATGTACGCACATGGACCTGCACACACACACGTGCACAGGTGAGACCACAAGCTTTTACTCATGCGTGTGTGTGCGTTTGTGTCTGTGAGTAGACGTCAGCTGACTTGAATATTGATCCGGTTTTGCAAGCTCGTGGGCCCTTTGCAAATGTGTGTGTGGGGTGGAGTGAGAGATTTTAAACATAAACTTGTTTAATAAGAAGCCAAGGCATCCAGGAAGCAAAGAGAGCCTGGCACATTTCCACACTGAAAGAACATTCCTGAACCTCTGCCCTTGAGGCCCTGACCTGGAAAATAAGCCAAGAGGAAGTAGAGGTGGCACCAAAAATCACCTGAGATCCGCCATCACCTCCCTCAGTTTGGGCCAGTGGTTCAGTTTGTTGTTTTTTCATTAGTGCTTTGAAGGAACTTAAGTTGTAGGAGCCAAAGGCCACGTCAGCAATGAAATTAGTGTATGCTGAGGCTCTGTGAGGGGAGGATCAGTTTGGAATGTGGCCCAACAATTCACGCTTTAATTTGGCTGTAATTCTGTATCTCTTGTCCAACCTGAAGCACAGGACAGTCCTTCTGCCAACGACTCATCATCTTTTTATATGCATCTTCCCATCTCATCCTTTCATGCTTTTTTTTCTCCCCTCCCCTTTCTCTTTCCAATGGAATGTTTACAAAAGGATAAGACCTCTCATGTGACTGATGGTTGACTTCCGCTTCGCCTTCCGCACTCCTGTAACGATAAGCGGTTGGCCACTAATATAGGGTGCGTGTGTGTGTTCTATATGCCGGAGTGTGTGATTTTGAGCGGAGTGCAGCCAGACTATTTAGTCAAGTCAAGTTTATTAATACAGCCCAACGTCTTACATCTCAAAGGACTTAACAGTTCTTGACACAGCCCAAAGCTCTCAAGGAAGAACCTCAACCTGAACATGTAAGGAGGAAAAAAAAGGAAGAAAAATGTTCTTCTTTTTTTCCTTACAAGGAAATGAAGAGATTCCCTCAGCTCTAACCACCCAGTGTACGATACGTTAACAAGACAGGAAAATAACATAAATCCAATACTTGTGCTTTGTTTCTTATCGTCTGTCAGTGCTGAATGCTCTGAAGTGGCAAAAAAGTCAATTAATGAATATCATTTTTTACCGCTACACCAAATGTCTTTCCATTGTGACTCCATCAATTCTGTGCTAACTTCTGTGTTATTGTCTACACAAGTCATCAATAAAGTTCCATGGCACAGATCAATTTCAATTTCTAGTGGTCACTACAAATGCCTGTTGATTTCCTGGATAACCTGAAATCAAAATGCAAGTTTGACTTTTGTTGATAAGCCTCAGCAGAATTGTTTCAGTGTAACCTGTAAATGGAGACGTTTGAGCCCCGTCAAGGCAAATCAGGTAGCAGGGATAAAAGATGGAGCAGTTATCTGAAGGCTGCTTAGTGTGCCTGTTCCACTCAGCACAGGCTAACCAGTACTTAACATCATGAATAATAAATTTAGATGCATAATCAAAAGTCTAAGCACTGGAATAATGAGTTAGGTTTGACCTTTGTTGCTCTTTTGTGCACCACGGACAGGATCTGCATCAGAAATGGGAGGGAATCCGATTGGGCGGCTGTGGAAAAATCGGTTTGCAGAGCTCGTGTGAGACTGTCAGAGATGATGTCATTTATATTACAGTAAGAATGTTAGAAAACGCGGGAACTGACACGGTGCATACTTACAGGTGTCTGTGTTCACTGGAGTGTGTTGTAGCTGACACATCCATCAACACCTCAAATTGAGTGAAGAGTTCTGGGGTCAGAGTACCTCGAGTAGCCGTGGTGTCTGTGCCTTTCTGTGGAATGATGTTAATTTCGTGCTCGTGTGTGTTTCTCGTCTAGAAATACCCCCCTAAGAAGGACAGGGTGAGAGCTGTGTCCATTCAGACTGGCTACATGATCCAGGACCAGGGACCCAACAGCTGTATCCTCACATACCTGGCCCAGGTAGACCCACGAGGTAAATAACACACGCACGCACATGTCACTATAAACTGACATACAGTATACAGAAAAAAAACCTTTACATTGACTCACACATTAGAGAACTTCAGAGGTCCTCACTAAGACAAATTAGGGCTGTAATCATCGATTAGTCGTTTGTATATCTATATACAAGTATACAGTATTTGTACATCGGAGTCTGAGGGAAATAAAAACTTCAAATTTCCCATCCTTACCGATATGTTTAATAAATCATGGTAATGTTTCTAATTTGATTTGGATATGTTGCCTTTTAAGACATAGATCTATAAATATTAGCAAGATAATGAGCAGATTTTCTGTCTTTTAACATGGTTCCCATGGTGAATATGGCAATGATGAGAGAGATGAGATGAGAATAAGTCATTAGAATGCTGAGCGCACCTGTTACTTCATGTGCGTGCGTGTGTGTGTGTGTGTGCGAGTGAGAGAGGAGAAACAAATGGGTCGCACATCTCAAAATTTCACTTTCCTCCTGGAGGACATACAATGTAATGAAGCAAACCCAAATCTCTCATTATGTACTGCATTAATCACTCTCTCTCTCTCTCTCTCTCTCTGTCTTGTCTTCTTTTTTTGTCTTCCTCTGATCGCTCCGTCCCTGTCTGTTTTTGCAGGTTCATTACCAAAGTGGGTCGTGAACAAGTCTTCCCAGTATTTTGCTCCTAAAGTAAGTAATTTGAACATCGGGTGTGTGGCAATGGCAAAATGCAGCACAAATGAGGAATATCGAGGCCTTCACAAATATATCATGTTATGCTCTGCACATCCGTTCTAGAAATATGAAGTTGAGAGAAGGTTTGGATGTGCTTGTGTGTTGTTAAATAGTGTTAAGATTCTCTGGAGAGCACTCCACAAAGCCCCACTATGATGATATAAAAAACCGAAAACAAATCAGAGACACATTCACCCATTGAAATGAGATCATTTCTATCAGCCTATGAATACAAGAACATTTATCTCTGTCTGATGTCTTCAGCTGGTGGTTTTGGTTTTAAATGACACTCATGGTAGTCTCAATGCTGAAACTACTTTTGGACCTCATTTCCTCCTTACTTACTGAGATCCAGAGAGAGAGACACTTAACCTCTTAAACGTAACCACGCATGGCTTCATCTTCATGAAGTTTGAGTGAAAAGACTAATGTTTCCAAAGAAACTGGATATATGAGGATGGGCTGTGGGGAAATCTGTCTCAGATGGATACCCAACGTATCAAGAATAAAGAATCAAGAGAAAAATAAAAGCACACAAAAATACTCAAATAATGGATTACTACTGTGAAGAGGTCAATGAAATAGATAACTGTCTGCCTTAAAGTGTACTCAATTACCACTTAATTTATCAGAGTTTAAGGGGTTTATGCGAGGTGTAAATGCAAGTCCCAGTGTCAGATGTCAATATTCAGAAAACGCTTCAATGCAAGAGTTGAAAGGGCCTAGCTGACAAAAAGACAAACATCTGTTTGTTTTATTTCCAGACAGGCTTATCTTTTTTCTACCTGCATCACTCTGTCTCTGCTGTCTGAGGTGTTACTATTTCACCCTCAATTTATATCTCATCTGTCACTCATCTGGCCTTTTCTCTGTCTCCGTCTGTTCCACTTATCATTCATCATTCTGTCCAGAACTCTATTTCTGTCCCCGTCTCTGTGTGCTCCATCTCTGCTGCCTTCTCTCCACTGAGCTTTTGGCGACTATTCCAGCCCACGACGCTCCTGGCAGTCATCCTCATCCGTGCCTTCGAGTGAAGTTAATGCGCATCAACATATATCTTTCTCACGTCTCGTTCCTTTCTCTCTTTAGGCGATGAAGAAGATCAACAAGGCGTGCCTGAAGTATTCAGAGTGGAAGCAGAGACACAACGCTGGCTTCAAGCCTTGGCTGTATCCCGAACAGAATAAATTACCCCTCATCCCGCTCTCTGACCTCAGCATTCAGCGTGCGGAGAGCTTAGAGAATTTTGATGAGAGCTCCCTGGCTGAGACCCAAGAGAGAGATGACAGTGACTAACACACACACACACCTACACTCACAAAAATCCCGATCCATACACAATCATACTGTAGAGTAATGCAGGGATACATGCTTGGTGCACATACACACACATACATCCTCTGATACACACACGCTCACCCATACGCAGGCCAGGGCTGTCACAATTGATCGATTATAATCGACTACTCGATTAAAAATCGGAATGATTATTTGCCAAATGTGACAAATGTAAAGATGGCGCCTGACCCGCTGCTAAGCTAAGCTAAGCTAAGATAAGTTCTTTGCTGCAATAACGTAGCCGAGGGGAAACACCAATGTTTTAGTGCACGCTCGGAGCTAAGATAGCAGCTTTTCTTGCATTCATCAACTTTATTCTTCCCAATGCTTTTGGTTTTTTACATGTTGTGAATACAAACAAGTCCTTGTGCATACGTGCATTACATTAATTACTGCTAGATAACAACCGACTGGGTAATATAACACATAAACATAGGTCACAACACTGGCCTGTGTCTTCAATAGCAATATCGTCCATATCAAATTGGTCCATTTATTATAATTTATTAATTATTACCAGTTGGGATTGGGACTTCGTAGTTTGAATTTCTCCCTTTTGTCTCTCTTTCAGTAAGAAACAGGCTCTGATGGACGTATATACACAAAGTATATACATAAAAGTATATACATATACAAATATGGATTCTTAAGCAGTGGATTAGTGTCAGTGGCAGCCCTTATGCAGACACATTAACAGTCATGTATGTATGCAAGCGTTCATGCACACGGGCTCATACGGGACCCAACTCATTCTCATACTCACATAAACACATTGGCCCCCTAAACACACACACACACACACACTCACAAAGAGCTGCAAAAATATTTTTACATCTCAGTAACGCCGTTGACAACAACTTAAAAATAATATAATCTGGGCCTTTTTCCAACTCCTCTGTTCACTCTGTACACTGTGTAAAATGTTTTATTAAATGTTTTTAATGATCAGGAACCCCGCATACGTTTATTTCCAGGTACCTCCGGTTCACTGCAGGTACACATAGTTTTTCTTTCTGTTCACATCGTCTCCCTGTTCCTCATTATGTGTCTGGTTCACACCAAGCACATAACATACACATCGTATATATGCAGATGTGCAGAAGGCAGCTGGAACTCGCACCAATACACACACGCATTCACACACGTGAACGTTTCGTACACTCAATGTACTGTCTGCTCACCCTGAGAAATGTATGTATGAATGTATGTAGAGTTTAAAAATTAAATTCCTACAAAGGTTTTCAAGTTTCACCAGTGATCAGAGTCATTTGTCATCTGTGTGTGCGTGTGTGTGCGTGTGTGTGCGTGTGTGCGCGCTGAGTAACTGGTTGGTCTGGTCTCATTCATGTGCAAACAGTCTTCAGAAAATGTAACATTTAAAGCAGGGATACATCCTTGTACTATGTAAGCCACATTGTTGATGTATGTGATGTGTATGTGTTCACTGGCCTAGATCTGATGTAGGATTTCCCCAATCTGTTGGCATGGCAACTCAGATGGTCTCACCACCAAAGAGAGACAGATGAGAGGCTGCCTGTCACAGCGGCAGTAACTTATTGCTGTGTCCTCCCTTTTTACACTGTGAGGGAGTGCGTGTGTGCTGCACATCTACGACATGAGTGAGAACTGCATTTTCACGTACACACTCCCCTGGACCAGATAAACTGGATGACATGACGCTGTCTCACGTGACACACGCCAGAAGCAGAAACAGGGCATGCAGTGTGGCACAAGGCTGCACCAAATAGGTTGGACATGCAAAACCTGGAACAAATTATTTTGAAACCCATAAAGCTATGTGGTTGTGTGTGTGTGTGTGTGTGTGTGTGTGTGAGACCCAGTAAGAGGAACATCGAATTATCAACTCAGTTCTTTGTTGCATGTCATTTCCTCTGTAACGTGTTTTACAATGTTCACCTCTGCATATGCACCAGCTAATAAAGTATTAATGATCTGAATACGTTGGAAGAGAGAGAGAGAGAGTGTGAGTGTGTGTTTGAAATGGAAAAAGCCATGAGCTTTACCGCCTTCCTCGCTGACTGTCTCCATTCCTCCAGCAGTATTGACCCTTTATCCATCTTTGAACATAACCATCCATCCATCCTCGCAGCCCTAATGAGACCGCTCGCTGACACACTCGCCCAACTCGCCCATCATCATCATCATCATCATGTGTGTGTAGGGTAGAGTGTATAGTGTGGTTAGTGTGGGTGCTGTGAACCATGTCCCAGTGGCATCCCTGCATTGTCTTTCACCGCCTCTGCAGCGTGGAGACGACCAGCATCCCTCTGTGTGTCTGTATGTGTCACCTCACCCACACAGCGACCAGGCCTCCACCTCCTCCTCTCCCTCTCCCTCTCCCTCTCCCTCCCTCTCCATCTTTTGTAATCTCCCCATTATGTTTCTACCCCATTATCATCTCTGTTTCTCTCTTTTTATCCTCTCTGCCCTCTTCCTCCTCCCTCCCATCTCCTCAGCCCCCTCATCCTGTCTTCCACTCTTCATCTTGTTCCCTCTCCTTCATTTGTTCCCATCTCATCCATTTTCTCATTTTCTTCTCAACAGGCTCCATCTTTTTACTGTAATATCCCATTTTGTCCATTTCATCTTCAATTTCAACATAAGCTTTTCGTCTTGTCCTCGCAGCTATGAATGAACTATGTCAGTGGTAATCGTTACTCAAAGTCAGTGTTGAATGTGTTGTGAGCTGTGGAATCATTAATTCCATACACTGGGACACTACAAGTTGGGAACTAGTCTGAAGACAGGGTTTTTTTAAGGCCAGAGGTCACTAGTTTCACCTTAATTCTCTTTAGTCTATCATTTATTCTCTTTCCTCTTTATTCATTATTCTAGATCATTCTGATATCTCCAGAATACATCCAAATACGTTTGATATCATTGAACACTGGGCCTTACATTAGAATTCAAATTGACGATTGACCCATTGGTTAGCTTAAAGATTCAGAGATGACGTTTCCAGCTCGAGTTGGGTCAAGGTGAGAATGCAAATATAGTGTTTTAATGTGATTATACAGAAAACCAAGCAGAAATAAATCTCCAATACATGTCCGGTCTCATGAGCTAACAGCTTACTGAATACAATCGTAATGATAATAAGTATGGACAACAATAATAGTAACTGATGTTTCATGAGTAGGATATGTACATAAAGAACAATATCTGACATACAAATGTTTTATGCTTTGAAATAGATGGTTTACTGAGTGTAACATGAAGTTGCATTAAAATCTCTTTGGTCTTACCTACAGTGTTTTGCTGACTGGCAGAACCAACAAAAGCTCTCTCTCTCTCTGTATATATATATATATATACTTCATATACATATACAGTATATGTTCTGGTCAGTGGTTGCCCTCTTCTGGTTCCTATGGGCACCTACAGCAAAAAAATAAAGCACCAACAAAAAAGCTCCTCCCACCCCAACCATTTATGCAGTTCACTCAGTGTTACTGCAGTACTTGTGGAATTATATTAATACAATTCCACACTATTGGTATTTATTTAATACCAAATGTATCAGGATCCACTCTGTCTAAAATGTTTCACTGGAAAGAGAATTTTAAAGGAAATAAAAAATATTATGTGTAGCTGTGGGTAATGGTTTGTCTTCTTCAATTTGTGCTTTTAAGGATATAAAAAGTTATGAAGCATTAAATAGGCTCGTAAAGACAGACTTGGCAGACTAAGACAAATAGGCTTTGTCTTTTCTGAGACACATGAAGTTGCTACTGAAGCCGTGGTGTCCAGAGACTCCTATAGTGTCGGTACAGTGATGCTACAGGATCTACAACCTCTGAGTAATTTCTGTGTAATTTCTACTTTAAAATGCATAGAAAAATTAACACAGGACGTCACTTCTCCTCTTCTGTTCTCAGATATGCATTCCATTACACTCAAGAGGTTGAACTATTAATATATGAAGTCCTTCAAAGGTGGAAAGATGTTCCATTGATTAATAATTTCATAAACTGCAAACGGCTAGTTTATAGAATTGTGAATTTAAATTATCCTAAAATATTTGCACATATTACACAGTTTTTTAAGTAGTGTTGCTAAATATTGGAAGTGGATGTTTTGTAAGGTGGCTTGCAGAGTACAGTTGTGAAAAGTGTGGCCTGAATGTTGGGAAAGATGAGACGTGCTAAGTTCAGCTAAGGGAAACTATTTTAAATCATCAACTTGAAACACGTTATTTGTACCAAAATATGTTTTGTATACTTGTATTTTCAAAATACATATGGCGTCACTTGGATATTTTAAGGGGAGTTGTTACCGTGTTTGTGGGATCAGTCCAAAAAACAGGCTGAGCTCTGAGCGCTTTAGCGGTCACATGACGGCCTCACGGAAGTTTTTCACTGGACTTCTCGTGCTACTTTTCTGTGTCACGTTGCTATTATTTGTCAGTAAAACGGAAATACCATAGTTATGGCCTTCAAAATAGATTAAAAAAAACCAACTAGTATTCTTTTATTTTGAAAGGTCAAAAGGAAGTACTGCTTTTGTTATGCGTAACTTGACTATAGATGCCCTGAATTGTCGCCACCGCTGGTCTACAGGCGTGAGAAAAATGTTATCCGCTACTTGGCGTCGCAGTTGTGTCCACGGACTTCAGCCCCGACACAACCACAGGCTAACCCAGTCAGTTAGACACTTTAAAGCTGTCGTCAAGGTAAGAAACGGCAAGAATTCGAAAGACTTTTCAAGAGAAACTTTTGCCAGAGCAACAGTTTTTAGAATACACTTCTAGTAGCATAAAACCGCAACGTTTCCTTACGTTTGCTAGGTTAGTTCGATCGCTTGACCATTATCACCGAAACATTACAATAACATCAGTTCTGTTCATGAAACCAGAAGTATTTGTATGAAACAAAGATCGACTTTTGAATTCTCTTCTGTTTCTAGTGAAGAATACAGAGGAGGGGGTGAATTTGGACTTTAAGTCGGTAAAAGTGAGCGGAGAATGTTGTGTTTTGCTTGTGTTTCTCAGGCTCTCTAGCCATTCATTAGCTAACGCAAAGTGTAAATGGACCGTGAACGGACTGTTTATCCCCAAAGGAATTCATTAGTAGACTTAAGATGGTGTCATGGATGATTTGACCTTTAAATCTGTATTTTCAGCTGGACGGATTGATATTATAGGTCCTCCCCCGTTGATAATGTGATTTGTGTATGAGCAGGTGGATCACTTACAGGTGTTCATGATTAAGCCTGTACCACAGTGTCACAATGTTTGTTACTCCAAACCATACCATAACCTGTCGACATACACACACACACACACACATACACACAGACAGAGACCGTTATTAGTTCTGCTTTTGTGACTCTTGAACTGTCTTCCAGGTTTACCGTCATGAGCTATGTTGTAGTTTCACATAGTCAAATCTAGTCTATTTATTTAGCCCCTTTCAGTCACAAAACGCAATTCAAAGGGTTTTTAAAGAGATCCAAGTATTTAAATGACAGTTAAACTCTATTGGGCTATATTTACAAACAGTGATTTTATTTTCAACTTCGAAATGGCCAAAAATTTGAAAGATACTCAACATATCTGGACAAATCCTACACAGCGGAAATAAGGAGCATTTCAAGGTAACTCAGAATGCCTAATAAAGACGAATGAGTCGATTAGAGTTGCAGGGCAGATGTGTGTTGGTGTGAAGAGTATAAAAACCAAAAATAGCGTACATTTTGCACGACAAGCTTGCTCAATAGAGAAGTTGCTTAATGGTATCAGACAGTTGAATGGCAGTTTCAGCAGTGCAGAAAAAGGATACAAGGTCATAGCTGGATCTGAAAGCTCCTTTGAAGCATCTGTGCTAAAATGCTATGAACCATCTGTATCTGTGTGTTCCTTTGGCTCTTTTGTTAATTCCTCATCTAGCAGCAGCAGCATTTTATCCCTCTTTGTCCTTTTCCTCTCTCATATGATCATTCGCTCCTGAGTCACTCCGTAATGAACTGAGAGGAGGAGTAACTCACCATCAAGCAATCTGGGCCTCAGGTCATGATTAATAGCCAGAAACCACAAAATCCAAATAAAGAGCCCAGTTGGTTGTGAAATCATAAAAAAGCTGGTGAGCATGACTGTGAATATGGTGAAATTAAGTTATGAATTCATCTTAAATATATCAATTTTTCACAAGCAGGAAAGCACTTATTTTAAAGATGATTTTGATGTGGAGAAACCTGAGAATTACAGTTGCTTCTGATTATAGTAGGAACATGTTAGGTAGCATTTTAGTTACTTGTTACTCGGGCTGCATGATGTAGAGACACTGCAAATGTGCGATGGGTTGGTGTCATGATAATATGTGATGTGTTAAGTCTGTGGTTTAGATGTTGCATTTACAGTAAATACATTCAGACTGCTTACACCATCTAAACAGGGTGCATCAAGTTACAAAATAACTTTTTCTATGACCTTAAATAGCATTCAGAAACTCATGCTCATAGACTTACTTTTTATTTTTGCCTTCATGATGTTAACCGGCACAAATGTCCACTGAGCTGAAACAAAATAATTTATGTGTGTCACTAAGGAGCGCTGACAGTGTGAAAAAATGCCATTTCTCTAGCTCCGCACTCAGCCTTTTGTGGACCTTTTGTTAATCTTTGTGAAATGAATTGATATTATTGCAGCCCTCTGTGATGTGCATATTGCGTAAATGAGTTATGGCAATACGGGCAAAATTGCAAAGATGTCCGAGGATAGATGTTGCAGTTTGTAATAGGTTGCCATGGTAATTGTAAAAAACATCCTCTGTGCATATGCACGTGTGCACACAACAGAGGAGATGGTCAAGACTGGGAATGCATTTCTTTACTGGCAGGACTGAGTCACTATTTAATTCTAATTGAAAGTTGGCTGAAAGCAGCAGTGTGTAGCGGTGTGTGCATGAGTCATATCCTCTGGGGTTTTGTGTGTGTGTGTGTGTGTGTGTGTGTGTGTCTGTCTGTCTGTCTGTCTGTCTCTGTGAGTGACTGAGTGCTTGTGTATGTTAGCAATCCTCACTAGGACAATACCTTAATCCTGATTTTTGACAATTCAGGTTGAAAAGCCTCTGCATAGATATCTGAGTCCAACAATAACCCAACAGCTACATTAAATTGACCAACACTGTAGAAATGTTATTTCAATGACTAGCAGATGTAATATTATTTCTTTGATCATTGTTTGCGGAAAGTAGAGATTCTGGTTAGAAGAAAGAGACATCTCTTATCTGTAACATAACAGGAAGTCTTGTTCTCTCTTGCTTTGTCTCTCGAGATATAAACATATATAATGTCAACAGCAACCAAAAAGAGACCATACACCTACCAAATATTGATTGCCTGGATGATAAAAAATCATTATCATGATTAGTTCTACCCCCTTCTCTACAGAGACTACATCCATACACGCTGAGAGAACACAGACCTACTTAATTCCTGTAATTCATATAATTTTTAAATGAGGCAAATGTTGGAAAATATTGAATGATGTTTAACAATGTTCCTGTTTTTATGAAGCTAGTCTGTCTGTCACTGACTACACAGTATACAAGTCCGTAAATATTTGGACTTGACCTGAATTCAAGGGAACATGCGTTTCACTTGCTGAAGGCAAAACTGAAGGCAAAACACCCCAAGAACAAGCAGGGACCGAGGATGGCTCAGTAAAAGCCAGCACAGCATCATTTTGATGTTTGATTTTCCCGCAACAAAATTTAGAAGTAGACTTTAAATGCTTACTTGAAAACATTTTATTGTAGAGCCAAAATGATGTCAAAAGCTTGTAGGGCTTTAGTTAAAAAAATCAATAAAATATCAGTACGAAAATGCAATCATTACAGGATGACAGTATTCCAAAAGAATCGTATACGTATCGTATGGTCAATTAAATATGTTAACACGGTTTTAATATCGCATGAGGAGGTGTCAGGCAATTCCCACTGAGAAGCGAAGGGCAGACTGGAATTCTTCAAATGCTTAAATCATCCACAATGTAACCATGAAGTTTGAGGCTGAATTCCATTTGATGGTAAGACAGGCAAGCAATATTAAGACACAAGTGAGTGACAAACTGCACTGCTGCAAATAATATGAATCAATATCGATCAAACTGTTTCGCTAATCTATACTGTCACCATTGAGGATAATCTAGAGAATAATGTGCATCTGCTAGTCTACCTCCTCTGCAGAGGCTCGGGTGGTAACAACCACATAGTTCAGTGTAACTTTAAGTATCTTTGTAGCTCTGTTAGTGGAAGATACACTCGACCACAATGTGGTCACTATAAGGAGGCTCTCCTCTTCTTGGCATACTCAGCGGAACAAGCAGTAAATTTTTCTAACTGTGTTTTTGTGGTTGAAATGAAGAACAGTCACCTGTTGTTGGACTCACACATCATGCTCAGTTGTTGCTCAATTCTTTTTACAGTAAGCAGGTTGTGGGTTTGAGTCCTGGGGTCGACGTCTACACCTGTTCGTCCAGTTTGAGTTTGGCTTTGCATGTTGTCTGTGTGGGTTTCCGCTGGGTGCTCCAGTTTCCCCCCCACCCACAAGAAATGTGCGTTGTGTTGCCCTTGCCCTTGACCAAGGCACTAGGTGGAAGATCTGGAGGTGGTACCCGGGCGGCGTTGTATGTGTGTCTGTATGTGCATGTGTGTGCTGTCCACTGCTCCTCATAGTAGGATTGGTTAAAATGCAGAGAATGAATCATCAATGAAGTAAGTAAAGAAAGTGTGGTTCTTTCTTCATTTCAGTTCACATTTTGTCTCTTAGATTTGAATGAATATTAATTGGTGATGAAGTGTAACAAGATGCTAGGGGTAAGGTAGGATACAGATAGTATGTGTGTCATTAGAAAGGGATATGAAACATGAAAGGGCTACATCTCTGAGGCACCCCACTACACACACACAGACACACACACACACACACACACACTAAGAAGTACCTACTTTAGTGTGTGGCCCAAATAGTGAGCCTGTGGCATGCGTTTCCTTTCTGTTTGTGTGTGTGTGTGTGTGTGTGTGTCAGTGTGTTTTTTTTCTGCTTGCCTAGGCAACAGAATGCTCCATTGTCAAGCCAGTACAGAGCCCCTGTTATTGGCAGCTTTCAAGAGAGTGAGAGGGAGAGGGGGAGAGAGAGAGAGAATGTTTGTGTGTGTTTGTTTATGCGGTGGGGTCAGTCTGATGCTGCAGAAAATGAAGTGAAGGCCTATAAAATAGAAATCGATACTTAAATTTTTAAAAATATTTATATACAGAAAAATGTCATTTGGGCCAATATTGTTATTTAAAGACAATAATTATGAATAACTATAAATTATAATATAGATTTGATACACATTATTATATTGTCAATATTTGCACACCCATAATCTGCAAGTCACTGTCATTTTAGGAGGAACCAGCTTGTTTGTCATTTGCTAAGATATGGTCCAGGCCATGTTTTTGGCCCATAGCTGCACAAAGACTGCAAGCAGGGATATTGTGAGCTTCTGTGAAAGGAGGCAAAATAATAACATGTACATCAAAAGCTCATGGAAATGAGGTTGTTGGTGGCAGTGCAGATTTAATCGTATCCAGAATCTGTATATCTCCATTGAACAAAAAAGACAAAGACAGAAATGTAGTTGACATCTTTGACTAAGTATGGGAAAGAGGGCAAACTGTGCTTTAAACTCATGGAAAAGGTGCATCGGTTCCCATCAGGCTGCTGCATTTTCAAGGTAGCCCTGCGTGTGAACAAATGAGAGAGCAAAACCCCATAGCACATGAGAGGAATCAATAAAATAAAATGCTGCTAACAATAACAAAATGAATAGTCACAATCCTATCAGGGCGTAAAGGAACAGAGTGTGTCGAGACGCAAAAGAATGTCATTCATCCAAGTTAGCCTGCAGTAAGCTAGCCTGCAGGTCTGATATGGATAACAAAAGTCAAGAGTGCAGATTCACATTTCCTGCCAGCAATCACCTTCATCCACATGAATTATCGTATGTTTTGTGTAAGAGCAAACACGGCTGAGCACTTAGTGATCTTGAAGCATTATAAATCCCTGGGGGCTCACAGATGTTTTTCAAACATAAGATAAGAAAGACTTTATCGATCCCACACAATTCACATCATCAGGATGAAGAAACTGCACATCTTTTGACAAACTGAGAGACAACACAGTTGCAACGGGAGAGGAAAGATGCTCGACCTGCATCAGATACAAATAAGGCCTCATATAAATTCAGGTTTGATTTCAAATCCTTTATCTTGTCATCCATCTGCCACGCTTCGCAGAGTCGCTAAATGGCAAACTGATAAATATGTTTTCCGTTATTGTAACTTTCCGTCGTGAGATTTGTTCTTAGAGATATTTACAGCAGCAGCAGAAGTGTGACCACGTTGACTAGTTAAAGTAGATTTTGTCACCGCTTTTTTCTTAATTTCACTCCAGCGCTTCTTTGTTTTGTTCCTTCTCCTTTCGTTTCTTTCTGTAGTAAAGACAAAATATTGCCAAAAGTTTTTAGCTAGCAGCATTGCATGCCTTTTGCCATTTTTAAAATTTGAAATCGGTCTTAAATTTAATTTAATATAACCTAAATCAGCAGAATTCCTATCTTTATAGTTCTATAATCCTCTCTTCATGAATGTTCTGCCATCGAATTGCTTCTCTGTAGGTTTAATTTGAACCTACAAAGTGCAACAGTTGAAGCACAAAAGCCTTTGAGAGTGACATTTATTGTATGGTTTTGATTGCACCATGAACTGTATGAGCTGATGTACAGACATCGTATAAATATTGGATTAGAGCAGTATTCTATAGCTTTGTGATGACGCGTTCAGTGGGAATTGTATATACCACTGTTTTGCAATCAAAACAAAAGGTTGTGCAGTATATGTCCAATAAACATTAGTTCATTTTGCCAAGTTACTGGTAACCTGATTCAAGTGACTTTTGGAACAGTGAGTCATAGCTGTGTATTGGTGCGTGTGTGTGTGCTTCCTCTGTGGCCAAAAATATGAGGAAGAGAGGTACAGCGCTGCTAATACTGCAAATATTTGATGTGTGAAGTACTAGTCCTTGTGGTTATTTGGTGCATTTTGTGCTTGACCTGACAAGTTTGCATCATGTTACTGCCAAATGAAATCGCTTCCTCTGTGTTAATCAATGCCTGGCATTGTGACTGATTGACATGTGAGGGATCTTGATTCACTGAATTGCCGTATTTGGGCAATTTAAGCTCCCAATGTGCAGACATACGGGATTATGAAAAATGTCAAATGGATGGATGATGTGAATACAAAGACATCGTTAAAGGCAAGAGATGGGAACTTCTGTAGAAAATGAAACTTGAGTTCGCTCATACGGTGATGTGGGAGGAAGTTGAAGAACAAATTATTTGAGTCTGTGTCGTGTGTTTCTCCCTGCTTGTGTCCGTTACAGTCCTGTCCATTGTGGCCTGTGTTATGCTTCTTCAAGGTACTTATTAGAGCTGTTCAAGATATTGTATTTTAAGTTATGCCCGCATTGATTCAGGTGAAAATGTGAATTTTTGGAAATTCATTGTGAAAGTGTTTTTTTTGTCACTCCACAGTTTAGTTTGCTAAAAAAAAAAACCACACACATCCTGGAACTGCAAATCTGACAGCTCTTTGCCTCTGAAACGTGATCATCACGGCCTGAGTGCTGGACTTTCTAAAATTTCCCCTCTTTAAGGAAGTTCAAACCGTGTGTAGATGGATTACTAAAATCTAAAATGAACAAAGTCCTAAGTGATCTTCTGGTCAGTGTAATTAAAGAATTTCCTCTTTTACAGAGGTGGACGATTCGCCAGGGCAGCATAGTATATGACAGCGTTTATGCACTGTGACACTGCTGCTCACAATAGAAGGGTACATTTGCAAAAAAAAAAGGAAGGAACTTGTTTTTTTTCTTTTTATAGCACATCTTCAAAATGTTTCTGTACAGTTTTTCTCATAGCTTTTGGAACTTGGTTATCATTGGCTTAAAATCAAACAATCAACAATATAGAAATGTCACTGATTCACCTAAAAAAGACACAGCTTCCAATTCAGCAGTTTCTATTCCTGTTTCTATTTTGAGGTGATTCATTGTTTGTTTTGTTTTTTTTGTTTTTTTTTACTTGGTTCACTTCACCTCTAGTACTAATATCTATATATTGAAGACCAACAAATATTCATCAATACTATTTCATACATTATTGCTGTCGGCGAACAAAAACAATGCATTTTATTTTTCCCTGCACCACTACTTCCCTTTTCATTGGACGTTTTTCTTTATTTTCATGGTATCTTTTACTTTTCACAAAGCGATAATAAAAAATAACAGGAGTGGAGGGCAACACTAACAACAACAATGTAGTTAATTAAGTTGTAAAAGCACAATTTGTGTGTTGTCAGCTGTTGCAGTGGAATTGGCAACACGGGACTTAAACCGCAGTTAGGCTGTGCCTACTCAACGTCCTACGCAATAGAAGAGCTCAGCCGCGGTCATTTTACGTTCCTTCACCAGAATACAGTGTTTCAGCTTCTGTTCCAAGGCTCTGTAGTCTACAATCTAGCATTTAACATTTTCAATAATCCGACCTCTGTATCTAGTGACTCAGTTTTTATTTAATAAATGAAAAAAGAAGGAATGAAAACTTTTCACTCACTAATCATTGCAAAAGCAGGCATCAAATAGTGAGGAACAAATAATGAGTGTACTTAAGATTTTAAAAACAACATAAAACAAGTGACCACAGTCTCAAGAAGAATAAAAATTAAAAAAGACATCAGCCTGACAAAAGGCCCAAAGGCCAAAAGACAGACTAAAAGGTTAACATTACTCAAATACCTCTTAAGTATGTTGGTGACATTTTGCTGTATATGAATTAGTGATAGACTGTGTATATATAAATTTATATATGCACACTATATATTATAGTGTGCAGAGCAGCCTAATGGCTGATTGGGGGTCGATGCTGTTTTTGTTTTGCTCCCAATTTTTTAAAAGATTTATAACTGAATGAATATTAATAAATGATGATAATTACTGAGTATTTGAGCTGGTTGTCTTTCAAAATGCTCAGAACGGAAATCCACAAATGAAGCACGACGGCCATAATAGCTGGTCTAATGATTGAAAAACTTCATGAGGATCTGCCAAATCGTCATATGACCTTTGAAATTTATACCTTGGTCCACAGTAAACTGTGTTTTCCATTAGCTGCCACCAAGGGGGGCTCTTGCCTACTAATCAGCATGACCAGCTGACTGGATGTAGAAAGGTCACCAAAGTTTCAGGTTATTCTGATGAATTCTAATTGTGTAGTGTAGCCATGTCCCCTAAAACAGGTGTTCCAGGAAAGTTATTGGCAGAAGATTTGTAAAAAACAAACTTGAAATCAGCCTAATTAATTGGCCATGCCAATTTATCAGACTATCACTAATTTGATGTTAATGTATGAAATTATTTATTACTTATGTTCTTATTAATTCACCAATATTGTTTCTCTTCCACAGGAATTCTGAGCCAAAGTCAGATTGTCTCTGATTCCACATGCTACGTTCCAGCACACCAACCATGTTGGAGTCCGAGTCCTGTGTGTCTGTGTGGGACTGGCTATGTGCTCTTCGTCTAGAGCAGTATTGTGATGCATTCGTGGACGCCGGGCTGACAACGGCACAAGAATGTTGCAGCCTCACTTTAGATCAGCTGGAGCAGATGGGCATCACCTTGCCGGGCCACCAGAAGCGCATCCTGGCCAGTCTGCACAAAGCACACTATGGTCATCCTGTCGCTCAATCAGACACACACTCTCAGACTGTCCCAGCAGAGCGAGAACAGAAATTTGGGGCAGCGGGATTAATTAAACTGTCAATGAGAGACAGACCTGTGCCCACCCCACCTGAGGAAACCCCTGTCCTTAAGGAAAGACGGAAAGGAGATGTGGAGACATTGAGAGCTACACCCGGGGAACAGGAGAAACCAGTTCCCAGGGAGAGACAAATTTCTAGGGTGAAGGGGGAACATGGAGGGGGTGGAGAGGGGAAGCCATGTCCTGCAGAAAGACCAACTGAACAAAGACAAGGAGGGAAAGAGGAAGCGAGGGATGGAGGTAAAGATGGAGAGAGGGAGAAACCGGTGCCCAAGGAGAGGACTAAGTTTCGCTGTGCTTCACCTATGGATTCTCAATTCTCTTCAAATTCAGATGCCCTTTTCCCTCCAATCCCTCCACGCAGCACCCCCAACTGCCCCCCTCAGCGTTTCACTACTGCCGTCAGCCCAACATCCCCTGTCGATAACCACACCTTTCCTAAACTAGACTGCCTTAAGGTTCAGGCCCCAAGTGTGCCAATCAGATCTACTCAGAGTTCCTCTCCCACAAATACCCCTACCCAGAGCGCTACACGCACATCTCTCCACCCCTCCAAGGTCCCCTCCTCCAAAATCCGTCCTCAGAGCTTAGCCTTTCAGCTCCCTGCCCATAATTTCGTTGGTGATGGAGAGGAAACATCTATCTCTCCCATGGCCTGTCTCTATGCCATTTCCTCGTTGTCCCCTGTCGTATCATCTTCTTTATCAGAGCCAGGAAAAGACAAAGGAGCTCCACCTCTTCCCCCAAAAGTAGGGACCGGACCCAAAGGGCCCCCAACGATCCCAAGGCAGTTTCCTGTACAGCATCACAAAAGAGTTCTTTCGAACAGGTAAGGTTTTGTTACTGTTGTAAAACAAAGAGACGTAGTAAAACAAATATGAATTAGTGGTCACAAAGCGATTTTAAACACCATTTCCTAAATGTGTATTACTTTTTCCACGGCTCCCACGACGTACTGATTCCTGTACTCTTGAAGGCTTTTCTCTTTGTCTAACTGGAAGAATATTAATAACAACTTGAAGAAAACAGTTAGAATTATTGACCTCTCATCCAGTTCCACAATGATCTCTGGGTCTAGTGTGCATGTTGTCTCCACAACTCTTAGAGCAATCACATGGGGTAGGATGAGCAGACCCTGATACACACACTTTGTATTAAACAAACTTTAATGTCTTCCACTGTATGTTTTATACAACTGTTGCTTTACTTTGTGTTAATTCAGGACTTGAAGAACGGCCAATGCCGATTTGTTCACACTGTTTACACACCTGCCTTACTTTCTTCTATCTACTATCTGTTTTTACTCTGGGGTAGAAAACATTCAGACAGTCTTAATGGTACATTTAATTAATACGTAGATTCTGCGTATTAATTGTGACGTCGCTTTACCACGAAAAGGCAGCTCAGTGAAATTTATAAAAGGATAACACTGCCATCTATTGGACAGGATTACAAAGTGCATCCTACACTTCCTGAACGCTACAGCTCATTTGTTTGCTTCACCTAAAGCTCACCGGTATGCTAAATCCAGCAACATGTTTAAATCACTCAGAAGTAACATTTATGAGTCATTTGTGCGATAATCAATATCCCCAGAAATGGTGGGGGGTTGTTGTGCATACCAAATGTGATCTTTATATTTATAAATGTCTTCTGAAACAAAGTTATTTAGTCATGAGCTAATTTCAGTGATGAGGGTATATTTAAAATATTAAAGTATTGTAGTTTATTTGTTTGTAGTTCCCAGAGAATTAGAATTAGAATTGGGCCCTCTAACTAATCATCAGAAGAAGAAAAGGAAACAGAAAAGCGGTGTCAGGTTTGTGAGTACTTCCATTATGGGTAACATATGCATATGCTCTGTGGGTTGTTCTCCATTGTCACTTCCTCGCTCACTCTGCAATTATTTGCTTTAAATCAAGAGTTGTTGTCATTGGTCATTTATGATGAGGAGCAGTGTCACAGAGTGGAAGTGAATCGAGAAAAATAAAATGGTTGGGTTACCAAGAATCAACACTGCAGTTAAGCACTTTACTTTCAACACACACACACACATTCTTTCATGCCTCTTTCTGTTTCCTTGTCAGTAGGTTTTGTTGCCTCCGCCCACTTTCTGGTTAGCTGGTTATTTCCTTGACATTTCCCTGCTCTCCTCCGCTGTGCTTCTGTGTTTTTATGACTGCTATTTTATTTGCATCTCAAGTGTCCGTTTGAAAGTACAATGACAGGTAATATGATACAAATGATTCCTCTTATCTCTTATGTCAGGCTTTACATTTGTTCAGTGTGCGCTCTCTTGTGCATTTTGTTTTCTGTCAGTCAGTCAGTCTTGTCTTGAATGGGTCTCTTGTTTTCTTGTTATACCTTGAAAAGAAGGAGCCTCTTAATGGGCCGTGGTCTGAGACAACGAGATGAGCTATCCTGTGTCATGCTGACGCTGGAGGAGTTTGTATTTGATGCCTGCCTGTCTTTGGAGCATTTTTCAACCATGAGGATGTGTTTTTACAGTGGCATCCCATATGTATTCAGTAGCCTTGAAAATGGTGTGTATCCCTTAAGAAAGTCTTAGTTTTAATATGAATAGTTATATATATATAAAGAGTGTAAATTGGCTAGTTATCACAGCACCGACCTAAGTTGCTGTTGATGTACAAAACCTTTAGTTTTCTCATACTGAGACAATCGATGACATGGGAAGTGTGTTGTAAATAAATGTGCTGGCTTATCATTCTTCTCATCTCTCACCATCATGTGATTAATGTGCTCAACAGCTATTTTCTGTTGATCTTACATTGTAGCATGTGCTCAATTGCAGAAATATAGCAGAAATATGAGCTCACTGTGTGTGAGTGGGAGGGAAAGGTCATTGTTTCTTCAACTTTGTGACGTCCGGTAGCTTGAGCAGTGCCTGTTAAATTTAGCATCGTGCTTGTAGCCCTCTTTCATGACTCCTCTGAGAGAAAAGAGGAACTCTGTCAATACCTCAATTTCCCGTCATTGTGGGACTTGTCTAGCATTCTTTGATTAAATAGTTACCTTTAAAGCACAACTCAAAATATAAAGGTGTATTATTTGTGCCCGTATCAAATCTTAGCTTAAGCCTCATGGACTTAATTATAATGAACATTGTTTTATAACAAACATTATTAATTGAAGATTGACTTTTACATGTCTTTGGTTTCTCGCTGACGTTGCGTGACTAACTGAACGGGAGAGACTTTCACAATACTGGACAGATACAAATCTTTGTGTACTCATTTTAAACTGTCCTTTGAGCTTGGACATACTGTCTGAACACTCTGAGGTGACATGCATACAAAAATTAATAGTAGACCAGCAATACAAAAGCAAGCTATAAACAAGTTATAAAATATAATATAAATGATCACAAATAAGCTATAGTTGTTAAATATATATATTTATTATTTTATGATATATTTATTATATTATATATTGGCACATATCTGAGTGTATGTATGCAATACTGTACTTGTGTGAATATTTAGTATACATTAAGTACACAAAGCATGTTGCTAAGTATTATCATATAGTAATATTTGGTGAGTCATTGTGTAATTCTTGTTTGTGTGTGTGTGTGTGTGTGAGCCACAGTCAGTATTCATATTCATACGTTCATGCAGTCAATGTACATACTGGATTGTTTGTGGGTTCAGGTTGTGTGTGTGTGTTTGTCTGTGTGTGTGTGTCTAGAGGGACTCCAGAGTTATGCTGTATTTACTTGTCATCTGTTAGTGAGACACGGGTTTGAACTTGTTCCTGAAACCAGAGCTAGTGAGAGAGAGAGAGAGAGAGAAGTCAGTAAGAAAGCTGTAGCGGATGGGAGCCCCCAAGCTTTTGGTAAAAAGCAGTGAGGAGTTAACTTTACAGAGTTGGAACTGTCGTGTATAGCGATTTCTCAACAGATTTTTCGTATTACAAAGAGGATAAATTTGACTGAGTCGTGGAATTTTCAACATGCGAGTCTTCTGACAATTGTCTTTGCTGCAACTTTTCTAGCGTTTTTTCCTGTTTTGTTGCTTGGAGCTTTTTCACCATGAAGTGAAAGAACAGAAAATGGCAGGGAGAACAAATGTTTTTAACAGAGGATGAATAGAATCAGTCATCTCTTTGGGATTTTCACCCGATCTCACGGTACTATGATAATGGAGGACTCCTCTCCTGACCTGTCCTGTACGCCTTCATCCCTCAGCCCCCCTTTGAGCAAGTCACCAAATGATGAGATCCAGATAGACGAAACGCCACAGGTTCCACCTCGTTTCAGGACATCCGAGCAGCAAGAACAACTGACACACCCTGACACTAAGCCGACTCTTCTTGCCTCGAGCCTCCCTCAGTCTCTTCTAGACGCTGGTGAGTACCCAACGTATCAGCGTATAGAATTTATATACGCCTTCCTATGTTCCAGTTTTTAAAGACATTTGGATTTCTTCAGCTAACAGAACACACCATAAATTAAATCTGGTGGCACAAAATATAAAATAAACTAAGATGATAATAAATGAATTGTACACAAAACAGAGACGCAGTGGGACCTATTGTGTAAAAGCGAAAAGATAAGATAAGATAAGATATTCCTTTATTAGTCCCACAGTGGGGAAATTTGCAGTCTACAGTAGCAAAGGGGATAGTGCAGAAAAAACAGAAGCATCAGCTAACAGTAGAAAAGAGCTAAACAAGTGAAACAAAATATGAATCAATTTAAATAGAGGGGGGTATAAAAAGTAGCAGCAGTATATACAGTGTAGACAATACAGACTATTAAAAAAATTGCAGCAGTATATACAGTATCGACAGTACAGATTATTAAAAATACAGACTATCAAAGACTATTAAAAAGTTTCGCAAGTGGGAGAAGCGATTGCTTTAAGGTCATTGTAATTCCCTAGTATCCACCATATTGCTGTAGGTATGAACACCATACCACCTACTGAAGTGAGCTCTGTGCATGCTTCAGAAGGATTAGAGAGAAATAGAGCTGCGAGAGGAGACATGCGCTGAGAGCAGATAACAGGGAGACTGGAGAGCCTCTCTGCTCTCATCTGGACATGGCCGCTAAAAACACCACTAGCATCACTGATAATGTTCACAACATCACCAAAATAGGGAGGAAACACACAAAGGATTTTTTTTTTCAGAAATAGTTTATAGCTTTGGTGCCTTTGGTTGAGTTTGTATTTGCTATATTTATATTTTTTTGTTGTTGCCATGTTCTGCTTTATTTTGATAGTCACAGTAGAATTATAGACAGGAATGACAGGGCGTGCAGCAAAGAGCACAGGCTGGAATCAAACCCACGGCGCTGCTTTATGTGGTACACGCTTAAACCGGTGAGCCACCCGGTGCTTTCACTTTCATTACCGCGATTAATTATTTATGCCTTTCTCACCCAGGCACAACAAACAATTGGCAAAAATTTGAATTTTTTTGATTTATGACCGCTTGCGTGAATATAAGTTTGTATTATATGAGATGCTAAGACAGAAACATACAGCTACCGTGAAAATGAAATTTTACTCACGGATATTGGGAGGTTAATATGTTCATCAACGTGTGTCCTTTTTCTGTTAGTACAACATAGGATGGTCTGCATATTTTCCACCTCTCTGCCCACACCTGATTAGCTAAATCTGGTGTGTTTTGCCAGTCAAGGTCTGGGAGGCACCGTCTCTTGATAAACTCAACCTGCTTGATTAGTTGTGGGTAGAACAGGGAGAGATGGAAAATACACAGTGCGGGGGTACACAAAGATCTGAATGTTCGAGAAAGCGCTCCTCCCTGTAGACTCGCGCAGACCCATATGACAAAACATAACATTCTTATCTCTATCACTGCATCACTGCAAATGCATCTCTAAATAGTTGTGATAAAACTCTTTCATTTCAGTTACAGCATTACTTCCGTGTTTTCTATTGCTTTGTAGATTCCTCTGATTTGTTCACATGTGAGACTGAGCAGCAGAACAGGATTTTGCTGAGCCAGCTTGAAACATGTTCATCAAGTTTTGTTGTCTTCTCATCATTTTCATCCAGTAAATAAAATATACACACATAGTGGCCACTTATTTTTAGACACACCTTTACAATTCACGTAAATCCTTCTTTTATGGACCTTGTTGTTGACATTGTGGCAAAGAGATGCTGATTCAGGGCATAGTAAGTGGTGCTTTAATTACCTATCGATTAAAAAATGTAAACAAAATTGACATTATCAGCCTCAGAAAGGGAGCATTTATAGCAGGAGTATTGTGTGTATCTGAATAAGTGCCTGCAGAGTGTAGATTTGACACGGTACTATGTGCTTTGTGAAAATGATTTCCCCTTAGTGAGCAGTTTCTATTTATGGTAGTGGTAACAAAATGAAATCGTACCAGAGTAGTTTGGTGGCTGAGTGGTGTGAGACACTCCGAATGGTCCCGGTATCGCAGCTTAACTCCTGGACAGAAACCTTTGTTATATCTCATGTTATATTGTTCTACATATTCTATGCTTCTTTTATCATAATTTTTGTTGTTTTTGTTATTGTTGGTGTTTTGTTGTTATCAGCTACCGGATGACTTGAATTTCCTTTGGGATTAATAAGATATCCACCCATCCATCTATCTATCCATCCATCCATCTGTCCATCTATCCATCTATCCTCATTCGTGCCATTGTTATATTTAATGTACACTATAGGGAAAAATGCACAAATATCATTTCTCTGCTAATCAAAGAGATCATTCTACTAGAGCCACAACTAAGTAGGAGCAGGGATAAAATTATTATATTTCATCATGCGACAGAGATTCAGAATAACTGAGTTACAATGATTTAACCAGGACAGATCATTAAAAGAAGTTTTTTGCTGACAACAAACCCAGGTTTTCCTTATTGCATTGCCACTGACCCATACTACCGAATATTACTGCATTGATTTGACTGCTACCTTTTGTTAGTAACGGATAAAATACCTCAGTATGCGTAAAAGCATAGATATTTACTTTTTTACTTTACACCATCTGCCTTTGTAAGTTGTGGCAGTGCCAAGTCAATGGGCTAAAGCGATTGGTAAGTAATGTGTTATTAAATAAGAATGGTAAAGCTTGGTTTGATTTACAGTTATTTCAATTTTTTTTTTATTCCTACGTATTACCCCTTGGGGATTATATGGAATCTGTCCAGCATGCCACACTCCGCATACCGATTTCTTCTTAGGTGCTTAACCTGTTGGACTGGTTCTTCTGACACACATGCAGCAGCAAAGTGCAACCAGTCTAAGATGGTTGGTTTCTACACTGTGTTGCCTCTGTGTCCGGACTAATGGGTGACACAATGCTGCATAATATATTTTGTCATAACTACTCTGGTCTACTCAGGGCCAGAGGTTGACTACAGATCCTTAAATTACTTCTTGTAATCTCCAAATGTGTCCAGTGCCTTTGCAGGCTTATGTGACCTCAGTTTATCTTCATATTTGCTGTTTGTCATTTTGTAGCTATATGTCCTGATATAATGTATACAGTGATCATTTATTAATAATAACCAGTTAGTCTCCCATTAAATGGCCATCTGTCTTCCTCTCAGGGTCGAGATCATTTGATAACTCTGATGACTACGAGGATCCAGACCTGTTCCATCCCATCGTTCGACGACTGAACACACTCGACAGGGTAAGGTGAACGATAGCGATTTTTTTTTTGTGGTTGCTCCATTCCAGACTTCTACTTAATATGAATGATAACTGTCTCCTCCAATAGGACATGTCCCTACAAGTGCCCAGGCAGCAAAAGGGGCGGTATAGTTCTTTGTGCAGCGATGATGAGCTGTTGGATGATGATGAGTAAGTCATGCATGAACACATAAACCACAAAAATGTACTTTGGACAGGCTGTACAATACTGATCACCTAATTATCAAGGCACACATGACCATTATGACCAGGACATTGCTTCATGGTGACAATGAACATTTTTTTCTGAAGATGGAAAAGGACATCCTAATTAAGATCATTTATTGCACGAGGTACAATTCTTCTATCTCATTTGCAAGACTGAACATACTTTATACTTGACCATCTATTTTTGGATTGAACAGGATGGAGCATTTGTTTTAATTATTCAATATTGTGGCAAGACTGTGGTTACTTTCCATTTGAGCAGGCAATTACACAGAGTCAGTGTAATGACAATAAGTATCTCTTTAAATCTTTTAAACAAGATTTTAACATAGTCAGTCTGTCAACCTCTTGAATGGCTGTGGGGAGATAGTTCCACAAAAGAGGAGAAGGCTTTATTGCTGAAGGATTTTGTCTTAGCACTTGGGATAACAAGCAGGCCTGACCAGTCACAACACTGAAGATGTGCTGACTGATTGAATAATTGCAGTCAGTGGATACACAGTGACAACTTAAAGTTTTCTTTGTATTATAATAGCTGGTAGACATTTTTTTTAGAAAATAGTGTAACACTTCACATTTGTTTCTCTTGCAATTTTTCCCCTCTTTCACACGTGTGTCTTTATTTTTGGGGATTCCAGTCAAGAATCGTGGCACGACTATGGTCTTAGTGATGCACAAGGCAGTTTCTGCCTGCCAAATAGTGGCAGACTCCGTCCAGCCATCAAAGAAGAGAACACGAACTCCACTGTCATCAAAATGGGCTGGCTGGACAAGAACCCACCACAAGGGTATGAACAAACTGTCGAAAAAGGCTTCAAACAATATACCAGTATCTCCTGTATGCATGAGATCAGCAAAACCTCAAGCGTTTATCACAAGACGGGATCTATCAAGACACGTTCCTACATGTATTAAAAAATTCACAAATCATGAAGTTATTCTGAGAGATAGTATACTTATTTTTCCAGAACTACTTCAACCAAGCTTTTGATGTATTTCATTGAATTATTTTACATTATTTACTGTTAAAGTTAGTAAAGGCATGAAGCTTACAGTACGTGTATGTGACTGCATGAAAATAATTTCACACAGATAGCATCAAATGTTTAATCAGTGACAAATCAAAGTACGGCAAATATTATTGCACACTGCCGGTGATTATCAATGTAAACAATGCCTATACACTTTGACACTTGTGTAAACATCTTTGTGTTTCACTGTCTGTACACAGGACCCTCTATTACCAGAGACGATGGGTAAAGCTAGATGTTGACTACCTGAGATACTTTGATAATGATAAGGTAACAGCACATTGTTTCCACATACTCATACTGATGTATGTAATGTAGTGTGTGTCAGTTTTCCTATTCACAAAGGTACCTACACATATGCACACAAGCTATAGATATATTGTTGTTTCTCGCTGTAGGAGGTGTATTCGAAGGGGATCATCTCTACAGTCTTCATTACAAAAGTGACTTCTGTGGGAGATCTGAAGTTTGAGGTCATCACACACAACCGCACTTTTATCTTTAGGGCTGAGAGTGAAGGTTTGTCTTTTTGTGTGTGCAGCTATATATGTTGCTGCTGATCTTTGTGTGTGCTAATATGTATATACAATAATGTGTATGTGATGTGTTATTTAGATTAAGGTTATGATGCACATTTATGTCTGTTGTGTCACTGCGTGTGTACTGTACATCCAGGTGAGAGAAATGACTGGGTGGCTGTGCTACTAGACTGCACCAGGGGGCGCCAGAGGAGCTCAGGCGAGGGCTTGACCGTTGGATCCCCTTTGAACCCAGCCTTTCAGGGGTACCTGGAGCTCAAAGGTTTACGCTCCAAGCTTTATACGGTGGTGGCCGCAGATAAGGTTTTCCTGTACAAAAACATCGAGGTAGGTAATCTGAATGCACATGCGCCAAATTCCTGTTCACATATTTTCCAAGCAGATGAGCCTGTTTAGTTCGGTCACTTTTGAATAGTGCAATTCAGACTGTAAACAACTTTGCCGCTTTTCCTCAGGACTACCGTATAGGAGTTGGCATCACAATCATTGAAATGAATGTTGGAAATGTTAAAGACATGGAGCGACGCAGTTTTGATCTCACCACGCCATACCGTGTGTTCAGGTATGCACACAAAAAAATGAAGCACAGACACAACACAGAGGATACTGACGTTTGCAGGTTATCAGATCTTATGGTTTAATAAATTGCACACACACTCTTATATTTATCCATGTGGTTATTTGAGAAGTGTGCGTTGTAAGACAGATGCGAAGAGGAAGGATTAGTCACAAGTGTCTGCGTCTAGTGCCACAAATCTGTGTGCGCGTGTTGTCCTTGATACATGTCTGTCTGTGTAGTTTCCAGTATTTGACTAATGTATTTTTACACACACGTACACAGTCATTATATCACCTGGTTGCTGGGAGTGGCAGAGTCCGGTGAGCATTCACTCTTGGTAATGTGTATGTTTATGTCTGCAGTTTCATTGCAGAGTCAGAGCAGTTGAAAGAGAAATGGGTGGAGGCCATGCGTACTGCCATAGGTGAGGCTCTGTCCAATAGTGAGGTGGCAAAACGCATCTGGACAGAGCAGAGCAACAGCTCTTGTGCTGACTGTGGGGCCCCCAACCCGGAATGGGCAGCTGTCAACTTGTGCGTGGTGGTCTGTAAACGATGTGCAGGTATGTGTTTTTTTTAATGAAATTGTGTCTGTGATTATCTGTTTTATTATGTTATAGTATAAATATTGAAATTAGTATTTTCATCAACAGCCAGTATTGACATCTTTATCGCTGTTGTCTCATTGATGCTCAGCTGAAATGTACATTTACTACTTGTGATATTTATTAGTGAAGACCAATACAGTAAAATTTCAGAAATTATATCTTGGTCACCTTGGTGTTTCATCAGTATTTTCGTCATTGTGTTGTTGATGCTATTTATAAGTAGATGTTGATAGATTTTCATTTGTTCCTCGATGTTTCTCACAGCAGTAATGGTGGTTTGATGAAGAAAACCATTACTTTCTGTCTTTTTACACTTCCTAAAGATAGAACGCTTATGTATTGTTTTCATTTATTTGATTTTTCTACTGACCTCTCATTTTCACTGATTTTTGGAACGCATGTAAGGGCCATATAAAGTTCCAAAGTTGACTTTATTTCTGTGCACCTGAAAAAGAACCAAGTATCAATCAGCTTGGTGCCAAAATTCTTTATTGTGTTTTTGTCATCTGGTTGTGGAATCTAACAGTTGTGTTACATGGTCAGGAAGTAATTTGTTTTGTGTGTGTGCACGTGTTTGTTTCAGGAGAGCATAGGGGACTGGGTCCCAGCATTTCAAAGGTTCGTAGTCTGAAGATGGACAGGAAAGTCTGGACAGAGGAACTTATAGAGGTACACACAACACAGAAGAAAACTTGTTTTAATGAGACCTGTGTTTCGAACTCTTAACTCTTACTCTTAAATTTTCGAACACTGCTAAATTAATTGTTAGTTGAGTGCAAACCAAAAAAAATCTCACAATTTCTAGACACATTCATTAATTCATTAAATACTTTTTTAAGTAATGGTGTTTTTATTTTCTATTAAAATTGTCTTATCGTTGTGCTGGATACAAAATAAAATGTGAAGCATTATAAAGATGGACCCAGGTAGCAGTTACTTCCAGGTTAACAACATGATGATGAACTGCTCTGTCTATGTTTTGCTCTCACATGAAGTATATTGTCACAACCAAACCAAACCACCGTAGAGTTATGACCCACATCTAACTTCACACGTGTGCATATGAAAATGCTTCCTGTAATCCACCCTCCCAGGTGTTCCTGTTGCTAGGCAATGAGAGGGTCAACAGTTTCTGGGCTGCTAACGTTCCCCCAAGCGAGGCCTTGACGCCGTCTAGCTGTAGTGACGACAGACGTCGCTTCATCTCCAACAAATACCGCCACGGCAAATACAGGAAGTACCACCCTCTTTACGGAAACCAGAGGGAACTCAACAACGTAAGGAGAATCTGCTTTTTTTTATATCTTTGATCTTTCGGCGTACACCCTCTATTTTCTGTAATTTGAAGAAATTTGTTTTCAAGGGCTCAACTAATGAGTCTGGCAACAGTACACTGGGTTGCATATGTACTTATTACTTGTGAATTATGACTGATTTAATCTTCGTGTCTTGTAAAAGACAGGCCGCCATGCACTGTGAGATTTAGAGGAATTAAGAAGTATCAGATGACTAATTTTGCAAACTACCCACACTCATTCTAGCCCATCACATCGACCTGATTTAGTTCCTTCTTTCCAACTGACATGTGGGACTCTGTACTGTAACTTCTGCAGATGACATGAATCTCTACTGCTGCACAATTGTGTCTCACTTTTTCCAGGATTTTTCCAACTAGGGCTAAAACGATTCCTCGAGTAAATTGAGTTATTCGATTACTAAAAAGCCTCGCGGCTCTGCACTGTACGTTGCGTTGAGCGCCGCGCGCACCGCGTCCTATGTGAAAGGGCCCGCACGTGGATGTGAAGCACGGATTACAAAACGATGAAGGAAGAGGGACAAGAAAATAGCGTGTGGCGAATATCAGCTTCGTTTGCCATGTCGAGGAGTAACAAGGCATCACACTTCTTAATCGGTTTCACCTTTTTATTGTTTTCTTCTGTAGATCTCAGCGTTGGCATTTGTGTGCCTGCTTGTAGTAGAATGACCAGCAACAGAACAATTAAGCACGGAATCCAGTGACTTCCATCACACGGGATATACGTCATTTACGGGACACACGTCATTTAACAAATGAACTATTACAATAAAACAATTATGGAAACAACAACCAATGAATAATTCTGCAAACAATAACTAATGAGAACACCTAACTTAACACAGTGAGAGACAAAAAGAGGAGACATGCCAAAGAAAACAACACAAAGTGTCAAAGGTGTGGGATCATTACAAGTTAAAACGAAAAGAAAACACAGTTCACTGTGTGTATTGCATGTCGGAGTTAGCGTACCACATCAGCACGTCTTCAATGCTACAACATCTCAATAGAAAACAGGCCGAGTGATTTATTTATTTATTTTTACCAGTGTGAAGACAGGTCTCTCAAGAGGAGAATCAGGTCTTCTGTTCTGGGTAGGCTCTCAAGGCTAATCTCACAATTGTGATCCTGCTGATGATCTACAAATCAGGAGCAGGCCCCTCGGGAACATTTTCTGTAATACCGAGTTTAATCGTGACGTTGTGGTCCACTGTGTATACTAATTGTTTTTGTGTTTCGGGCATGACTGGGTCCCACATCAGCAGCTTAACCCACTTAATGCAAACAATGGTGGCACACACACGCACACACACACACACACGCATATGCACACACACACACACACACACACACACATACACACAGTGTGACTGACTCACATTTAGCACCTGACTGTGAGTCCCCCTCCCATGCTTGTGTGTGACTGTCTGTCACTACTTTTAGGATGTTAAGAGAAAATACAGGACCATACACATATATTCACCCAGACTCTTGTTTGCTTCGTCTTCCAGTCAACAATAATCTGATATTTCATGATTTTTCTCAGCTAATACGCTGTCAAACATATGCCTGGTTTGGCTGCTTTTCTTCTTTTTCTGTCTTCCTGAATATAGTACCTGTAGTACTTAAGATCTTATTTGTTTACAGGTAAAGGGGTGGGCCTTGACATTTTAAGGAGTTGTATTTTTATTGCAGCACTGTAACTATTCCTTAAGTAAAACTTGTAGACTGTAGTAAATAGTGTGAGAAAGTGATTCAAGTGAAAATATCTACGGCTATTAGGGATGTTTTTCTATGAACAAGAGAAAAAAAGTGGTGTTTTGATCCACCTTTAGATTTGCTTGATTTGCTTGTCTGATAGAGCCTCCACCCCCGCCCCTCTTATCTCCTCCTGTTTGATCGTGACATCAGTATTGACTGCTTTGGCTGGAATGTGCTGTAACTCCTCCCCTCTTCATCTCCACCTCCTGTCCTCTCCTGGCTCATTGTTTGGCAGTCACTGCTGAAGAAAGTTGATTTCTTCACTTCTTTTTTCTTACGTGTGAGTGGCTGCTGTTGCTGTAACTTAATCGAACTTTTTGTGTAGTTTGCTTGCGTTTTGTGTGCCTTAATAACTGAAGAATATAGAGCTCTTACAGGTAAGCTTATGTGTGGTTTTGTGTTGTATATAGATTTAGGTAAGTAGGTTACATGTTTACAGCCATATGATCATGTGGTATAGCCCAGGAATGTAATATGATAAAAGTAGAATCTGTCAGTCAGTAGATTTTGGATCTCTGACAGAGTGTTACCTCAACTCAGATAAACGGGTTTATCTCATTTTATGCCTCTGTATGTTTGTCAGCTGCAGGTGATATCGTTTGTCGTTTGAAACTGTTGCTTGTTAAATTTCTCCACCAGTGCATGCAGATATGTACCCATTTAAAGGAAGTGGGCTGATGTTATGTTATGTATGTCCCAGTCATTCACTGGAGTGGGTCGGGATATGTTTCAATGCATATTCATATGTGTGGGGGCACATGTGTGAGTGTGTGAGTCCTTGTGCTGTGTGTTCAGAGTATAGATGATAGTTCACCTCTGTCAAAGGAAAGCATTGTTTCCCCTCTCTTTCTGCCAGCGTCTCTCTCAGCACTAACCCTTCTCCCTTTATTTTCCACTCCCTTTGCTGTTCCCTCTGTAGCAGGTTATCTGGCACTAGTTGACTACAGATGCATTCCACAGTCTTAAGATGTTGCTCCACATTCTGTCGTAGCACATGATGCAACATACAGTTATTTCCTGAGTTTCTCTGACAGCTTTCTTCAGTCGCCATTGACAAATCAGAACGCTTTGTCATTTTGATATGGGAGAAGAAGAGAGGACAAGTGACCAGCATCAAGCAACAGTTGACAAATCTGTGCTTGTGTGTTTGTCAAGTGGGTGATCCCACTCCGTCCTCTGCTAAGGGCCTAAAAGGTGACAGTTGATGATACTGGTGGTTATTAAACGCGACATAGCTGGAAGGCAGCAGTAAAAATCTTTACAAACATGTTTTGAGTCTCTGTAATTTGGGGAAAAGTGGTTTCCAAACCGTAAAAGCCCAGTATCACTATATTCTCTTCCTTCACATGTTCTCAGTCAGTCTCTGTTTAGCATCCCACCTATCTTTCCTATATGTAAAGGAACAGTCAATTCTCTATTTATTTCTCTAGAATTTCTCTCCACATTCACTTAATAGGATTTTTGGATTTGGAAACACAAATCCAATTCATTTATGCAGAGTGGTAAGACCTTTCCCTGTTTTGGTCCCTTTTCTCCTCCTTTCTCATCTTACTGGTGAGGTAATAATCGAACGTGCGTGTGTGTGTGTGTGTGTGTGTCTGGTCTTCTGCATCTGGATTCGATACAGGAAGTAGATGTGTGTATGCATACTGTATATAAATTTTGGCCTGGTTTATGCTGAAACGTGTGTGTATATCTGTGTATGCATTCATTGGTAGTTTGGGTGTATTTTGTAGAGACTGAAGCCTCCTTAAGATCAACCTCTGATTACTGTGCTCGACTGGAAGACTTTAATCTTTCTGTTCCTTATTTTTCTTTCTTCTCTAAACCTTCTTTTTCTTTCGTTCCCGTTCTGTCTCTTACACTGCTGAGTCCAGATGGAGGCCTGTGATTGTAGACACACCCAGATGAAATCAGTTTGCCTCTCTTTTTCTTGGTCTGTCTCTCATTCTTTCTCTCCTTCTCTCTCTCTGGGGAAATTGAGTAAGAATCCCTTCGCTCGTGTGATGTGTGTGCGTGTGTTTGTGTGTGTGTTATTAGATTACTCCCTGTTTCATAGGCAGCAGATGTTGGAAGGCGGGAGGTCTTCAAACATTCAAACAACCTCATTCCCTCGCTTTATTTTTTGCTCACTGCTTCTCTGCTCTTGCAGAGAAGTTACATGGACAGCCATACACGCCTTGCATTAATGACACACACACTATGCATTTAGTTTCTGTGTTTTTGCCTCTGCAAAGAGTGTGAAATTTTCATGTTTGTGAAGTGATGTGTTTGTGTGCGTGTATGTGTGTTTGCAGAGACTGTGGTATTAACATGGAGGAGGAGTTCTCTCTTTGTGCAACAAAGACAGATTGCGGTGGAATTTCCCAACACAAAATCCAAATGAATTGTTTTGAAGACAAGACAGACGTGTGTGTGTGTGTGTGTGTGTGTGTGTGTCTGTGTCTGTTTGTGTTTCCATGAGTCGAAGTTGAGTTCCTCAGCTGTGAAAACACTACATCCTCCTCCTCTCAGTCAAAACATCTTTCCTATTCGTCCACTCCCTCTTCTCTCTTTTTATTCTGCTTTACAACCGTGTGGTACAGTTTTCAGTTTTCTCAGCCTGTTTTATTCATTCTGCAGTGTAAATTCTTTCATATCTTCTGCCTCCCTTCTTTCCCCACATTTTCCGTTTTTCTCTTTCGATCCATGGTACATGCCATGCATATGTACATCATCTTAGTTTTTTATTTTATTGTTTTACCACAGCTGAGATGAGGGCTAAATGTCTGAGAAAATCGTTGTTATTTATTGCCCTCTCAGAAATTTACAACCTAGACATATATGTCACACAACATCAATATCAGCTGAACATGAACAGAAGTTGTGATGAACCGAATCGACACTTTCACCTCATCCACATCAGTGTGGGTTTTTCTCCTGAATAGACAAAGTTTCTTTATTACTAAATCTGGTTCCAAAGTATAATTTGATGAGGTCGTCTTCGGTATGCATGCGCTTGTGTTTGCCAGTTGCACCCGATTCCATAGCTTCGGGTTATTTAAAAGTTAATTCTCAAAGATTTATGACTGTTTTTGTTAAAAAGTTGCCATTTTCTGAGTTCATAAAGTCAGAAATTGGGGAGTTTTTTCCCCATCTGAGATATCCATTTGTTCTGTTGAATTAGATGATTATATATTTATTATTATTGTTGTTATTGTATTATATCTACCGACAGATTGCAGAGTATTATGTAACTTTTGCCCTTCTGCCATAAAACTCAATATTTTTTTATTGACAAATCAAAATCTGCTTCAGTACTAATAAAGAAGACAGATGTTGTCAGATACTGTGGTAAACTTGGTAAGCCAAAACTGCTTATTATGCTGTTAGTGGTGCTGGGTCAGGGCCTGCTGCAGATGTGATACCTTCACACTCAGACATATCTGTGCTATTTTACTTTGTCCTCAGCTGTTTCCTTGAAATAAAAAAACTGACAGCTCATCATGTGAAGAGAGGTCAGCAGCCGCAGGACAGTGGTACAAATGTCAACATATTATCCTCACTCGGATAATCTCGCCCTCTTTCTCTGTCACTGTGCCTTCCAATCTCTCATACTTGAAGGGGGAGTAATAGAATAATAGAATATTGTTGTTTAGGAGCTAGAGTGAGTTTTAATTTTTCTATTTTCCTATTTTTCTATATCTTTTCCTTGAAAAGATAAACTGAGACAAGGTGTTTTACTTGTTGTTGTTTTGTTTTGAGGGATAATGTATGAAATGAAAGCAGAAACGAAAAGCAGATATGTAGTGAAAGATTGTATCACATTTTATTAATCCCAAACACGCAGTTGACGTGCAACTGGGTGCTCATTTGCACCTTGTTTAACCAACATACCAAAAGTCTGTGGCCACTTCCTCATTGCGGCTCACACTGATATGCCTGTCCACATTTACGAAAATAGAGGTATGTCGGAGGAAGAGACAGAGATGTGACGCATTACCTGACTTTTTATGATACGTTTGACTCCTGCCTCCTCTTCTCCGTAGGCATTATGCATAAATGTGCAGAGCAGTGACGTGTTGGAGACGTTGAGGCTGATTTTCTGTGGTGCTGATGTGAACTGTTCGACTGGTATACCAGGTTGCCCCTTCCCCCTCCACTTGGCCAACGAACACTCTCAACGATTGCAAGCTGAGTTGGTTAGCCACAACCTCAATACAGGTATGACAGGACATGCACAAAGACACACAAAAACATTTGTTTAAACATATGAAATGGTACTCTACAATTACTATTTATTTTTGACTATACTTAGTACTTATAGTTGTCAGGTCTTCTGTGTCGAGAATTCAATATGTAGTTCTTTGTTTTCCTTGTTGTGAACCACACAACAAACCACCTACGTGCCTCATCAGCATAAACAGATGCTATCATCTTTTACCTTCCAAATTCCAGTCATACATTATTGAATGTGATTACTGGCATTTGCTGAGTATACATAGTTGCTGCTATTTCCTTGATGTGTCAAGTAGATGACAGTCCGTTTGATGTTTTTTTGCTTACTTTAGTTTGTATTTTATCTACAGAGCTGCCGAGATTAGAAGTGGGCGGCGGCATGGAGGCGGTACATTACTCAGCCCCGCCTTCTGTGACTCACAATGGCTTCCTTTTTAAGACTGGATCCATGGCCCGGACTGTCACAGACCGCAAGTCTCGAGAGGGTAATAGGATTATATGCAAAGAAATACACATTAATCATGTAGCACACACTCTAAGCAAGCATGCATTCCAACCTTTAATCATTAACAAAATTATGAATGCATTCAGTGCATTTGTATGCCTACATTCCAAGTGCATTACTTTATAGTAACATTATCTTGTAGTCAAAGGCATTAGCAATGCAACATAGCACATACACACCAGTATCTATAGTTACCTTGCTACTGTAACGATTCCATTTATTTCCAACCATCTAGAATTCAGTCGTCGCTGGTGTACCCTGAATGATGGCTGCTTCAGCTACTATGAGAGTGACAAGAGCTCAACTCCTAACGGGACACTGAAGGCTTCAGACATAGTTTGTCTGACTGTCGTCGCACCTGAGAAACATGGGTATACACTGATTCTCTGTCCTCCGAGCCCTTTAACATTTGTTTGAGGCGGTATCACATTTTTGGTCTTACTGAAAGGCCAAGGGATAGCGCTTCGATCAAATGAAATCACAATACTAATACTATTTAAATAATATGAATTGACAAAAATCTTTGCCATAAGAACACATTAAATATCCGTCTTAACATGAAAACAGTGGATACAATTCCTTTGTTTTTAAACTACATGAACTGTACACCACTTACTACAGATCCATGCCTCACCACTGTGTTTTTGTCTCCCCCCTTCCTTCCAACCTCTAAAATCCAGGTATGACCACACTTTTGAACTCTATTCAGAGTCAGAGCGTCTGTATTTGTTTGGCACTGATGACCCAGACAGCCACAAGGAATGGGTCAAGTCTATTGCAAAGGTAAATACAACATTTATGATGATGATGAAGGAGAAAATAGCTTGCTGGCCAAGAGACATTTTGAAGTAGAAATTCTCACTTCTTTCTTTGTCTTATAATTTTGTAAAAAATTTTTTTAGTGTTTTTTGTGTGGTAGGTGCTAGACAAACAAAATGTTAAGTACACGTACAAATATAAAGAGGGGGGTTACAATGACAAAGACAAAAGCGGCTGAATGATAAGAAAGACCGGGGGGTGAAACTCTAGTTCAGTTAGCCACTGTTAGCCAGCACTGATATCTTTCTTATATCTTTTATTTTCATTCGAGTTAATGTATGTGAGCAGTTTGCCTACGTGGAGTACATGTATTGAAATCATATGGGGTTTACCCAGATCTAGGATGGAAACTACTGAATGCTCCACTACAAGAGACACAAATAATTACTAATTATATCACTCAATCCATGTTTATTGCAATACTCCTGCCACTGACATACAGAAGCTTTCATCTTTGTTCCAAAAATTTCATTACTACGTCCTTTAGATGAGAGAAGCTTTGTCGGAATAAAAGGCAAAACATAATTCAACCACATATTTGTTTTTATTCGTAGACATTTATCCCTGCGAGTGCAGAGTCTTTACTGAAGCTGGGTTTTGAGCGGATTGGGCGGCTTAAGTGTAAAGATGGCTTGAATCTACAAACGTCCAAGGTTGGTTGGTTTGCTCTGGTGGGCTCCATACTTCACGTCCACCTGGAGGACAGGCATGGAGAGGAGATTCAGCTTCGCAAACTGAATGAACTCTGTGAGTGGGGCCTATGAAAATATATATATATATAAAAAGACACACATACACATGAGTGCATATACAAACATGAACTGTGTTTTAATGCGTCCACTCAGGTGTACATACTGACATGAAACAAATTTACTGTATATTTTTGCTCCACAGCGATCCAACAAGACAACGTGCTGGTTCTGGTGGAGAAAGGCAGGTACAGTAAAAGGGGAGAAGTTTGGAGAATTATTGTTGCGTTGGTGAAACGGGCTTGGAGTCTGACAGCACAACTGTCAGCGTAACACTGGTCAATATATGTTACTATGTATACTTTGTTTAATGCATTTGTTTCATTCATTCAGTACAATCCTTATTGGAATGCAGTTGTTGCATTTACTGATTTCTTCTACTGCCCCTTTTTCCTTTTCTCCTCATCTTCACTTGCCCCTCTCCCACTGACTCTCTTTATTTTGGTTAGAACGCTTTACATCGAGGGAGAGAGGAAGTTGGATTTTTCAGGCTGGTCTGGGGCGATCCAGACGGCAGCAGGGAGCGGAGGAGACACACTGAGCCAGCAACAGCTCACAGAAACAGACATACCCGTCATAGTGCATAGCTGCATCGGCTACATCACGCAGTGCGGTGAGTGACGTGCTGAAACGGATGACAAATACAAAAAAAAATAGCAGAAAACTCATAGCTGACATCTTCCTCTTTGTGTGCGGACACTTGGCACATCTTGCATATGTGTGTTTCCTCACGTGACTGTGAAAGCAGGAATTTTGGCTCTGTCAGAGACCAATGGGCTGCAACTGTCAACAAAACATCTCTGTTCCACCTCCATTCCTCCACTCCCTCTTGCTTTTCTTTGCCTCTCCTTTGTGTTTTTGTTTGTCCTCCATTCCACATACTCCTCATCACACTTCATTCTCAGTGACTTTGTTTTTCTCCTCTTCCTGTCTACCCCTGTTCTATTCCTTTGATGTTTCCCCTTCATATTATCATCTCTCCCTTGCACCCTTCTTAATCCATTTCCTGTATTTAGTTGTGTTTACCTGTGCAAATGTGTGTATGTGTGTGGGCCGCATTATGCTGATGTTCTGCACTTTCCTGTCTGGAATGTTAATCCCTCTGGTCAGCTTTCTGGGAAACCAGAGCAGGATCGCCTCTGATTGCTTCGATGCAGTATCAGTGAGCATTTACTATGACACATTATGTTGTAATCCAGGGCATGGGGTTGCTGGACTTTTTCACCCTGGGTCTAAACAATAAAAATGTTGACCCACTGCCTGGGATTATTGTCCAGGCCTCTTTTTCTTATGGTCTGTAAATTCATTTATCATGCTTAGAGAAACAAAAAACCAAAGCAAGTAAAATTAAGATTTATTATCTTTATAAACTTAAGTTAGTATCTCAGCAATCCACATTTGGGCATTTGTGCATCTAAACTGCACACCTGCCTGTAGGCCAAATTATGTGCAGACAAGTTGCTCTCCTGCCCCCCAAACCAATATTCTAACATAGTAATCATGTTGCGTGCTTTGCCTTGATTGTTTGTGCCTGTGTGTTGTTTTTTAGGCCTGATATCTGAGGGCATCTACCGTAAGAGCGGAGTGAACTCCCGCGTTGCATCCCTTTGCGAGGCATTCCGTCGTGATGCCCGCAGCATCTGTCTGAGGGAAGGAGAGCACCAGGTGGACGACGTCTCCAACACACTTAAACGCTTCTTCAGGGAATTAGAGGAGGGAATATTCACAACAGAAGATGCTAGCACCTGGCTCAGTACTGCGGGTAGGATTGACTGTTGCACTATACAGTATATTCAGGTTGTGATTTCAATATCAGCCAGAGGATATGAGATGGATTTTGTTAGCAACATTTCCTCCATGTTCTCCATTCTCTCATTAACCTTTCACTTTGTGTCAGTAAAGCTGTTTTAAGGTCAAGTATGTTTTTCCACTCCCTCTTTCTCTGCACCATCTCTCTGTGCCCACTTTGTTCTCTATCTTGTTATTTTCCCTCTTTTCGTGTCTCTCTCTTTGCACTCATTTTCAATCTTCTCCTTTGTTCCTGTTCTTTTTCCTCTCTTTCCCCAAGGCCTCCAGGACAAGAGTAAGAAAATTTCCCAGTACCAGTTTCTGTTGAACAGGCTACCTCATGTCAACAAGGCTACACTACAGGCCCTCATCAATCATCTCTACTGGTGAGAGACACACGCACACTGACATCACCTTGTGTGTTTGCACAGGTTCGCAGGCATTTGCTCATCTGTGTTTTTTTTTCTTTTTCTGTGTGTGTCAGTGTGCAACGTTTTTCTCAGCTCAACCAGATGAGCCTCCATAACCTGGCCATAGTTTTTGGTCCCACACTCTTCCACACAGATGGGAAGGACTACACAGCTGGTCGGGCCATAGAGGACCTCATAGAGCACTACACACACATCTTTGAGGTTAGACACACCAATCACTGTTTGACAATAATGGAAAAAATACTTCAAAGTCATTCTTGAGTAAAAGTACAGATATCTCATTTAAAAATGATTTTGTTATATAATATATGTTTATATGTAATATAAACATCAGAAGCTAAATTACTTTCACTCAAGTATATAAAAATCCCAGATAATAATACTTAAGTATTGAATGTAGAAGTAAAATACTTTTTGGTCTTCATCGTGGCATTCATACCTTGTGATCGTGATAGCTGAGATTAAATAAATTTGGTAATAAGGCAGGTCAAAGATTAAACTAATACATTTTTATGGATAGATTACATTAATTGTTGCTTTTGGTCGCTATGCAATAAGGCTTTGACAGTGTTAATACATTTTTCACTTTCAAATTCCACTTTCATCATCTTTATACCCAGTCCACGAAACAAGAAAAACGGATTTAAAATGAAAAGTATCAACATTTATTTACACACTCATCGAAATCATTTCTCATATGTGTGATGATCAAATTATGTTGTTATTGCATTGTTTGTTTTGTGGAAATCCAAGCGAAGCATACAGGCAAAGAAAAGGGAACAGAGTGACAAAGTGAATAAATTCACAGTGGTGGGAAGTCTTATTGTGAGCTTAGAACGAAAGCCCAGCAGTCATTGTTGTAATTTTGTGCTCATGCAAGATAACTATCATTCTGCGGAAAACTTTAATTGAGGGGATTATTTTGTTTTTGATAAGATGAAAACACAGCCTCATAAAGTTTCCCATGGGTATATACATAACAATGACTTAATGAGGTGTTTTGTAATGCAAGGTTAAAGTTAGTATTGAGTATATAACTACAAAGTGATAGAGTGCAGTGATTTAAGTGTTTTAGGGGCTGACTTTGTGTGTGTGTGTAACTTGTGTTTGCAGGTGGATGAGCAGCAGCTGAAGAGGCAGTTGGAAGAGATCACTGTTATTATCCAAGTGCGAGAAAAATGCCAGACAAAGTTTCCTGTGAGTTGAACTGTTGTAACATTCAGCTTAAAGGTTTCAGTCAGAAAGTGGGATGTATGTCTTATAATTTAATTCTGACCTGTAAGCATTTACACCTGTTACATTTGTGCATCTCTAATTGTGTGTGATGTTTATTTTTTGCATTTATCTGTCTGTGTGTCCATGTGTATGCGTAATCCGTGTGTGGGGTCATTTCAGAGTAGTACACCCAGTGGCCATATCATTTGTACAGTCTATCTGGAGGAGAAGAAGGACACAGCAGAGCAGCATGTAAAGGTGAAATGAACATCAATAAAAGAAATTTGATGGGTTTTACCGCCAGAAGTCATAATAATCATAAAATTACATCATAGTAGCTACAACAGAAATTTAAGGTTAGCAAGCGTTGGTTATATTAGATTGCAGTAGTTAATGGCAAAATGTTAACATGCAAAATTAGACCACAGCTAAGTATTTGGCCAGTGCTGAATAAAAGCAGAACAGTGTAATAGGGAAACTATCGCTCTCTCCCCAGATCCCTGGTGCTATGACGGCAGCAGAGCTGACGTGTGAAATTCTGGACCGGCGCAAAATACCGGTGAAAGAAAAAGACTACTGGAGCTGCTGGGAGGTCAGCAGTAAGGATGAAATGGGTAAGAAAAGCAGAAGAGAGGGAGGAAACTGTACTGGTACAAACTGCTACATTTCTCTGATAAAGTTATTTTTGCTCATAAATGTTGCTGTACTTGCTATATGTATAGTATATGCTGTACTCATTGCAGAAATTTTTCCTATACTTGGCCAAATAGCAACAAAAGCAGCCATACACACTGTGTGTCTGGGATTAGTGCTTATCTATTTTATCAATACTGCCACTACATACACAGATATTATTCTATAAAAGTAAAGAGCCTGTATCTCATGACGGCACGGTCATTATAAAAAGATCTTGTGAAATTTACTTTGTAGGCAAACTCAGTCTGAGTTTATGTGCCATAAGCTGCAAATAGTAAATAGTAATTTCTTAGATAGTCAAATACTAAATTTACAGTTAATTCAGCTAATTAAATTAAATCTGGAAAAAAATTGTCTGTTTATATTTTATACATCAAAACTAGTTGATATTTTTTTAGATGGTGAGAAACTGTTTTTCTAAATGTGATGGTAGGAAATCTGTAGATGGATAGAATGTTAGTTTTAACCCACAGGTTTAATCAGTTTTCCCAACCTGAAATGTTTCATTAATGAACAATTTCTATAAAATGTTTATTTTGAATCTTCTTGAAAAATACAGCTGGCACAGCTTGTGAAGTTCTCTCCATTCAACTTACAGCCTGACCTACCCGAAGTCACACAAACACCAGAAGCAAAAATATCATTAGCAACAGTGTGACAGTTGCGTCATTGTTTTGTTCTGAGGCTGGTATGTGAGCCATCTGGCTCCGTACAGGGAAGCCTGTAGGATGCGCAGCAGATGTCAGTAACACTCAACTTATCTGGCAAATTGCCCATCAGTGGTAAGAAAGTCAAGAAAAGACAAGATGAGATCAGCCCATGCTGAGAAAGAGCAGGAATTATAGACAGAGAGAGTGATCGGAATACATTCGTTTGAGGAAGTTCTGTCAGTCAGCGGATAAACACAGAATGTTTATTCACAGAGACCAACAAAATCTGTGTACTAGAACTATTTTATTCATGGCATATGAATGTAAATCGAAGGAGAATGTTGCATTAATTTCCAGCATTAGAACATTTTTGGAGGCAGTAATTAAATGAATGAAATAGTTATTTAAAATATACTTTGTGTTGTGCACCATCAACCATGGCATCAAAAAAGCCTAAGTTGTTTGAAATGACACATGTCACTTCTCAAGTTCCATTTATGGTCTCTCTTCAGCATGACAAAGATATTTCCTTTTCACATCAACAAAATGTTTCCAGGTTGTCCGTGAGATTGATTGATTGATTTTGTTCTACCATCCTTGTCCTTCAGAACGTCCACTGCACTATCAGGAGCGTGTCTTACCCATCCTACACTCATTTGGAACTGAATCCTATCTACTGATCAAGAAACATATTGCTATGGAAGCAATTATGCTCTACTTAGGTATCTGCTTACATGGACACAAAAATGTCACTACACTGTTATACCTCGATTGTATTCTATCAATGAATTCGTACTGATTTTCAATTCTGCCTCCCACAGACAACAAAGCGTGTAAAGATGTGTCCAGACATGGAATGATAAAATTCAGAGAGGAACGAAGCATCCTGAGCTTGGGAAACTTCCATGACCGATACTTGATCCTTAATTCCTCCTCCCTTAGAATATTCAAGGATGTCAGGGTATGATGGACGCACAGAGTCAGACATGCAGACACAACACGAACAACCGACATAATCGTCATTTTCACGCCCAGCGCAAATATATTAAAATGTATTAATGTATAATAATGTAACTAGTTTTGGTGGTTGACAGTTGCTTCTGTTGATGATTTGCTTGTGCGTTTTCACATCACACCCAAGCAAATCTGTTTCCTTTGCAGAGAATCTCTCGTCCTGTTACGCAAAGTCTAATGTCCGCCATCAAAATGGCAAAAACCATGTGCACCTGTCTCTTAAAGGATATGGCAGGTGGTGCTCTGATTGGTCTAATTTGTTTTCGGGCCAAAACACACCTATGATTAATTAGATGCCTAAATACTACCGTAATGCTTTGTGCTTGGCATCTTACTGGGCGCCGAGATTACGCGCCGTCTAAAGAGCAAAATGGACTTGGACATGTCTCATAGCATCGGGCGCTGTAGTGCGCCAGACTGTGCTTCACAGTGTGCCATAGATCGTCTCTAGAGCCTTCTCTGTCTCTCTTGTGGTCCATATTTACTCTTGTTTCTGTATGTCTTTCTGACAGAGTAACCGCCCAGACCGTGAGTGGCCAACAAAAAGCCTTAAGGTCTACCTGGGCATTAAGAAGAGACTGCGTCCTCCCTCCTGGTGAGTGCAGGCCATAATTCTACATGTAGAGTAGAAACAATGTAAAGATGTTGCCCACTAGAGGGCAGACCAAGCCTGAAAATCACAAATGCTGCCACCTAAAGCCACCAGTCACTTAATGTCTGTTCCTTTACCTCTAGCTGGGGACTGACAGTGGTTTACGAAATTAAGAAACAAGATAAACCAGAGCGACAACAGTGGTGAGTATCTGCCTGTATGTACGCACACAATGCTCGGCTGTCACAACTCACTACTTGACTCATTTACCTTTACCTAAGTGACATACACATATAACATTTTTTTTTTAGATATGAAAGATTTTGTGAAGGTGCATTATGTACAATCATCTCACACCATCAGTTTGGAAATAGGACAGTTTTGGGTAAAAAATCAAACATATCAGTCGTTTGTGTTTGTGTGTGAGTATATGTGTGTGTATGTACAGACATGTAGAGAGACAAACTGTGGTAACATTTGCACAATAATGCAGGCCCTGTTAATGTTGTATGAGGTAATACTTTATCTCATAACTCTAGCAGGATTTTTAGTGTAGTGCTGCGTTCCAACCGCGTCCATTTACTGGCACACATCTAAAAATTGCCATCACATGTGGTAAGTCAAGGAAGGAAGCAGCAAAATACAGCAAAACTTCCCAAGCGTACCATCCTGATTCACGTGTCAGCATGACACAGCAGGAAGGGGAAGTCATGAAACGATCATCCCACACAGAGTAAACATCATAAGCCGTGTCTATAAATATCAATATTATCAAGGCAGTCATTCAGATTCAGATTCTTCAGCAAAGAATCTGATTATTATTATTATTATTATTCCACTGACTCACGTTACTCCTCCGTGGCAGTACGTGCGATTACTTTTTTGTTGTGCATTTAAACACAACCAACGGTAGAGGCAGCCAGCAGGTTGTCTACAGGCAGGAAAATGGGTCAAATCCCCACGTGAGAATGTGGAGAAGCAATCATATGAAAGGTCGGCTCCGCCCAGGAGGGAAGCACAAATACTTACAGTTACACCTGGAAAATGTGTGTGTTCTAAACCAGGCCTGTTTACATACATATGGTACTGTGAGTATGTGTGGCCATGTGAACACACCACTGTAGGCTCTGCATTATTAACAGCTGTAGACATCAGCTCTGTAGTCATTGGGAGTGCTGTTCTCATCGCACTGCGGACAGTTACATTTCTCGGTTACGCTTCATTATTGTGAGCAAAACACACCTGGGAGGTAAAGAGAGGGAGAGGAGCGTATATAAAGCAAGCAGATGGGGGAGAATGTAACATGAAGAAGAGATAGTTGTATTATATATAAAGGAAAGGAAAGTCTACCCATCGGCATGTTGATAATGCTAAAACTCTCTAAAAAGGTTACGTCTCATTTGGTCCGATCGTCACGCTGTTTTCTCAGTTTTTTTGCGGCGCTACAATGAATCTCACAAAATTTAATTTGCCCTCACTGAGCCCTGTCATGATTATTATGAATTTGTATGAACATATTCTATGGCACTTAATATAAATTAAGATCAACAGTCTGGTTAATTGGCTACAGAGGTCAAAATAAAAGATGTGCTAATCATGTTTCCCAATGATCACTAATGAGCTCCGTTGACCTAAATGATGTAACCTTTACTGAGCAGGAGGAGCTCTGTGGGGTGTGTGAGCATATGTGCAAAATATCCTGACTGTAGCGATTGCACATATGTCTCTGGGTGTGCACATGCTATATATAACCGGCCTGTGTGTGTTTGTGTGTGTGTTTATGTATTTTAAGGCTCAATGTCTGCGTTTTTGTGTCTTTGTGGAGAATACCCAATGAATCTTTCCTCTAAATCTGTGATCATAATTGTATAAATAAAATCTCTTCATGCAGCAAAACAGCATGGATGATGACTCAGGGTGGTGACGGCTGCCTTAGTGCTGTAAAAATATGCACACACACGCACAGGCAGACTTTACATGGAAACTAATACGCACCTAACAGACAGAGGGATACATGCACGCACACAAATGCTGAGGGTTCTAATCTGTGTTTGCAGTGTAAATTAGAAATCACACTTAGTGTTTATGCTCTCGGCTCTACCAGCAGGCACTATGAGAGGAAATGTCAATTTCATTTAATCTCCTCCTTAACTCCCTCTCTTTCTTTCGGTTCATCTTAAAAAAAAATCCTTCCTGCTCCAATAGCTTCCTTTGCCTCCCCACCACAAGCAGATACCACACAAAAATACACACAAAGCCTGACTTTGTCACAATATCTTCCTCACTTAAACCCTTTTTCTTTATTCGCAGCTATCTCTGCTGTGAGTCTCTGATGGAAATGAGGGAGTGGTTTGCTGCTTTTTTCAGTATCCAGGTACAATAACACACACAGACACACACACAACCTTATAGTTTGTAGTACATAACCATTTAATTTTTGGAAGTGAACCTCAACATTATTTGTCTGCTCAGCCAAGTGGAATTTAGTTGTGCAGTCCAATATGACATACAGGGCCTGAAAGGGCTTCACAGGCTCACACAACAACAACTGCTTCCTGATCCACGCCAAAGCTGGAAGGAACACAAGGAAACTCCCCCTCAATCCCCTGAACATGTAATGGTACATGAGACCCTAACAAATCCAAAAGCATAGTTGGAAGAGGACTGCGAGAGGTGGAGGTCATAGGTCATAGTGTGCTCTCAAACAAACCAATGCATAGGCCACAGAGGGCTCATCTCACGGAGGCCTGACTGGAAAGTGTGTATCTTTCACGTTACAAGTGGAACGTGACACTGTGTTGATAATTTTCTCAACGTGACATTGATGAATCAAAATTCCTCGGGATTCCTTTGCATCGTTCCACGTTAACCAAACCCACTATGACCTAGCAAATTTTCCCCCATTTTGAATTTTGTCCAAAACTGCTCAGTAACTTGGTTAGCGTCTCTCTGAATGTATTTCTAGATTACTATTGCATTCTTTTCAATATTTTAATCTCTCTGTCTCTCTCCGCTCTCATTAAAGTGTGATGGTGATGTGTGGCCCCGGGATGGCGTGCAGCAGACACGCGCGAGCCAAGCGATGCCCTTGGATACTCGTCATGGTAATGTGTCTCTCATTCCGCTGCGTGGCAGTGAGAATGAGATGCGGAACAGCGTAGCAGCTTTCAGCCAAGACCCACTTGCTGTGAGTCAACTGACCAATCACTGGGACCAATCAAGGCTAAGAATGCAGTTTCATCTGAAACTGCTGGCAAATCAGACACATTGATGCTGAGCAGGTGGTGCAGCCCCTCAACCTTCATCCTTAATATAAAGCATGCCGAATTGACCTCGTGTTGTGACAGTCATGTTATTCAAACGTAGAATTTGGCACTGGGAACTTAGACACTGATTAAGTCATGATGTCACCCACTGGCACACAGTGAGTTAACATATTAGTACGTATTTGATACATAACTACCAATTTATTAAGTGCTCATGTGCCATCCAATACAATCCAGTCCTACCTTTGAGACGCACGAGGACAGATTAGTAAAAACTCCATTGCATTGCTAATTATGACTCAGAAATGGAATCAACTGAATGCTTATAGACAGTAAAACAACAGGGGCTTGTGGGTGCACCTGGACAGCATCAATGGTCATCTGTGATTCTGATTCACTCATCACAGCAGCATCCATCTCATATAGGATATATAAAACTATACATATATTTGAATAACTCTCAAAAGAATTAATCTCTTAAACTCAGAGGTTTCCAGCAATGAGTCCATCATCATAAATCTTTATATTTATAAATGTAGTGGGAAAACGCCCAAGTTTCCAAAGATGGCAAATATATAATAATATATCAACCAAAGAAGAGATATAAACACAAATTCAAATGAATAAAAAGAAAATAAACAAATATAATGTACTATCTCACATTAGTAACCCATTAATAACTGAGTATACAATAGAGAAAAGTTATAAAAAGTCTCATCATTTCTTACTTTTTAAGCTATGGCACTTTTAGCTTCCCTCTTTCTGGATGTTTTGGGTATCATTTTATAAACATTTCCCAAGAATGCATATTTAGTGTTTGGGATTTTCACTAGAATTTAAGGTAAAATCATTGTTATACTACGTGTACAAGTCTCCATATACTTCTAAACGTGAATAACTCAGAACTCAGACCTCACGAAGACAAGTAGCAGGAGCATTTTCACATTGCAGCGAGTTTAAAAGCATCCTTTTTGATGTAGCTCGCTTTAAGAAAACCTAAGAAATGAAAGAGCCGTCTGTGTTGAACTCATGCCCGGAGGCCGGCGCTGGCAGCTGTGTTTTTCACCACCGGTGCCATATCACCTCACACAGTGGTGTACCTGGCTAGAATGTGACAAACATCACCACTGTGGGTTTGTTGGGCCATATTTTAGATGTGTTCAGAAACATGAATTTCTGCCTCTCCACCTTCTTTTAAACTCGCTCTCTCACAGCCAAGCTCCCAATGCGATTTTTCGCCGTCCCACAGCTCTCATCACTTTCATTTACAATACAGGAAAACATCACGTCACCATGGTTTTTCAATACGCAGGCAGGCAGGCAGGCAGGCATTGTTTTTTTTTTTTATTGTTTTGTTTTTCAGTGGACTGCTTTGATATTTGTGAGAGTGTGGGAAGAGGTGCGAATGCTATGGTGTTGCGATAGCTGTGATGGAGGGTGGAGGTCTTTTGGTGATGTGGTGCCGTGCATATGTGAGGGACGGAGACAGAGTATTAATGTGTCCATTTTACATTTTATCCACTCTCAAACCTGTTCCCACGTCAGGCTCACACTGTCACTTGAATACACACTTTCATTCTCACCCTTTCCTTGTCTCCATGTCCTCTTCTAACTCTGCTTTCCTTTCTGTCCACCATCCATCACTGTCATCATCTTGCTCTATTTCTCTCCACCGCTCTGTGTTTCCATCTGTTCATCCCTTCCTCCCTGTCATAAACGTGTATTTTGTTTGTTTTTCAGCTTTTTAGCGATGTCCGGTAATGGTCCCTCCAAGGAAGGTAAGGCAATTTCATGTAATTTTTAGGGTCGACAAGACGCGCTTTCAACAGATAAAAATGTCAAATAAATGTTGATAAACAGGTGGGCACTGGATTCAGTAATGCATTCGGATGTAAGCATATTTGATGCTATCATCTCGACAGTGAGGTGGGAGTCTTCATTGTTGACTCCATAAACCGTCATATTGCTCCTTTGACACATCATAAAGTTTGAGTTAAAGATAAAGCATTATTGCCTGTTGGTTTATCCGTCTGTGTGCCAGCTACGTTTGTGCCTCCATGTGTTCTTCTGACCGCATCTTGTCTGCACTCATATCTGGTTGCCATGACGCCCAGACACTTATAGTCTGGATGAGCTTGACCTCTCTGGGGACATCAGTCGTATATTAAGTGGTTTCAGTATTTTTGCTTGGTAATTTGTCAAATCATTTAGGATTAGTGCCAGCACAAAAAAAAATCTCTGCAAATTGCCAGTATGTGGCAATGCTGCAACCAGAGACTTTGACCTTTAATGGACTATAAATATTTTCCAAACTATTATTTTTACTTAACTACTTACCTGAAAGAAAATCGAGTCTAAAATAGCAGATTATTCCAGCATGCAGACTGGGAGATGAAGATAAGAATGAATAAGTTTGATTTTTATTGAAAGCATGATGTACTATGGTTGTACTCTGAGTCTAGTTTTGTTGTTTTGAATCTATTTAAGTTCTTCCTGTTTGTGATAGTTTGACTCTAAATAAATGTGAAGTTCCAGCAGAACTCTACATAGAGGACTCTGACAGTCCAACTCATTGATGTGTCCTCCAAAGTTTAAATCAATGTTTAAAAAGCTCCATTCTAGTGATTCATGGGAACTGCTTTTCCTCGTGGAAGATGAGGTCGATATTTAGCATTAAGATGCTAATGCCACAGCCAGGAAATTATTTTACTTTTACTTTCAATACTTAAGGATAGTAATCATGCAGAAAGTACTTTTGACAATTAGAATTTACATCGGCAACTAAATGACTGTTGCTCAAGTATGTTGTCTGATGTGTCTGTCGTACTCATAAGTAAGCCATGGTTAAATGAGTTATCTGAACTTGTGTACCTTTAAAGCACTCTGAAGTCTAACTCTGGAATGTCGTAATTATAGAATTGCACCACTAACCGTCTGCATGTGTGTTTTTTCTAGATGTATATTTGACCTCATTAGATTCCCTCTGACCATTCCAGTGACATCATCAACATCCCCATGATCAGATTCTGCGGCAGTAAGGACCAGAATGACAGACACATGTAGAGACACTGACTGTCACGTGGGGTGTGGTCCTAAGAAAGGATATGAACTGGACCAGTGAATGGGTGGACCACTGGGATCCCATATCTACTTGACTTATGCACATTCGATGAGACTGTAAGACAACAGTGGCCAAGCAGACAGCTTGATGGACGGCAGTCGTCCTTAAAGATGTGGTAAATCACCACCTGCTCCTCGGTATGCACCAAGTCAGCTTCCAACCCCTTCAACTGGACACGGCTGTGTTGT
>OMNV01006666.1:1605-20108 GCA_900303265.1 Brotula barbata
CTCATTATGTCCCAGTCATGTTCATATAATGGCACTATAATGTCCCCACACGATGTCCCTTTAATGTCCCCATACGATGTCCCTTTAATGTCCCCACACGATGTCCTTTTAATGTCCCCATACGATGTCCCTTTAATGTCCCCATACGATGTCCTTTCAATGTTCCCATATGATGTCCTTTTAATGTCCTCATATGATGTCCATTTCATGTCCTCATACGATGTCCTTTCAATGTCCCCATACGATGTCCTTTTAATGTCCTCCTGTGGTGATGATGATGTCCGTCTGCTGTGTCAGGTGACCTGCTGCCCGCTGACGGCGTCCTCATCCAGGGCAACGACCTGAAGATCGACGAGAGCTCTTTGACCGGAGAGTCGGACCATGTCAAGAAGACGGCAGACAAAGATCCCATGCTGCTTTCAGGTGCTCACACTGTGTGGGATTTTACAGCACTGGGACGTGGACGCAGAAATGTTGATGTGTGACTTGACTTGACACGACCGAGTCAAGTCAAATATGTTTACATAGACCAATATCACATTCAGTGTCTCCGAGGGCTTCCAAAGCCCACATTACAAGTCCTGACCCAGCCAAGGTCTCCCGGAAGACAAGGAAAAACTCCCCAAAGTATTTCTGCAAAATAAAGTCTTCTCACTTGACTTGAAATATCACACAAACATTACAGACGTTCACATTAGCTTTGCAGTTTTGCTTGTTATTAACTGACACTGATGACATGAATGAGCAGAGCCACAGGACAGGTCGCTGGAATGACGTGTAGTAATGACAATCAGCTGCACTGACACAGACTGAGCAGCTAAAAGGTGGCGAACATCATCATCTACATTCCCCCTCTCATATTTGGTGCTCATACATAAGGAACAAGGACACAAACACAGCCCTCAGGAAATATACTAGGTGTTTTACTCATTTAGGCTTCAATATATTCAGATAAGTGTATGTGACCCTTTGCCCCCCGACCTCCCACCCCAGGTACGCACGTGATGGAGGGCTCCGGTAAGATGGTGGTCACGGCCGTGGGCGTGAACTCTCAGACTGGAATCATCTTTACGCTGCTTGGTGCCAATGAGGAGGCTGACGCCGACAACGACGAAGAGAAGAAGAAGAAGAAGAAAACGAAAAAGAAGAAGAAGAGGGAGGGGAAGAAGAATAGTAAATACAAATCTTTCTTTCTAAATCAGATTTAGTGTAACCAACACGTGTGATAACAGAGTTTGACTGCTCGTCTGAAATCATCTGATTGTTCCTCCATCTTTCCTCATAAAACAGAACAGAGCCCCCCTGTCTGCAGTTCATAGAAGAACGGTCCAAATAGAAAGTCTGTCTATTTCCTACATCACAAGCATGAGACAGTACTTAGAATAAATCATCAAAATAAATCAATAAAATAAAATAAAAGTTACATTTACTGAGAAAAATCAAAAAATAAACAAACAAAAACATCAGCATCACCTCCAGTGGCTCAAACAGTGAAAATGTCTGTGTTTTATGATAAGAGTGTAGCATATTCTGTGTTTACATCAGTAACTGTACAATCAATCTGAGCGGACAGAGGGAGGAAGTTTACGTAGAATAGATACTTCATTCTTCCTCAACATATAAAAACAATGCTGGTCTGGTTTGGTCTGGTCTGGTCTGGTCAGGTGTGGTCAGGTCTGGTCAGGTCTGGTCTGGTCTGGTCAGGTCTGGTCAGGTCTGGTCAGGCCGGCCCAGACCATCAGTCTAATGTCTGAGGACGCCTGGAGCATAAAAATCTTATTACTCGTCTAATTTACACGTGAACTCTAAATGGAACGGAGATGAGAAGATAAGGAGCTGTCGTCTTTACTGGACGATGGGCCGTTTGGTTCCATCTCATCGCTGTTTTTATCACAGGTAAGAGAAATGGAGGTCAAATCACCGGTTATCGGTCAAATCAACGCCTCAGCCTGCGCTGTGTGCGGTCCGGGGGGTCCCGGCGCTCTGTGCGGTCCCCGCGGTCCTCGTAGTCTCTGTGGTTCCCTTGATTTCTGTAGTCCTCATCGTCCCCATACGTTCAATTTCTGTGCGATGGTTTGCAGTTTCACTAACTTCCTGTTTCCTGTGCAGGAAAATCCAAAGATGGCCCCGTGGTGGAAACGCAGCCGCTGAATGAAGACAGAGACACAGAGAAGAAGAAAGCGAACCTCCCAAAGAAGGAGAAGTCGGTGCTGCAGGGGAAACTCACCAAACTGGCAGTACAGATCGGCAAAGCAGGTACGAGCCCCGTGACGGGCCCGGCAGACCCCGAACCTCCACCGAGAAAGACTTCCTGGAAATAGGAAAGATTTCAGTCATTCTGACATTGTCACAACGCTCTTCCCTCCTTCCCTCCTTCCTTCCTTCCTTCCTTCCTTTCTTCATTCTCTCCCTCCCTCTTGCCCTCATTCCTTCCTTCCTTCCTTCCTTCCTTCCTTCCTTGTGTCTCTGCAGGTCTCTTCATGTCTGGTCTGACTGTCCTGATTCTCATCACTCTCTTCCTGGTGGACACCTTCTGGATTCAGGGTCTGGCCTGGGCCAACGAATGTTTACCCGTTTACATTCAGTTCTTCGTGAAGTTCTTCATCATCGGTGTGACGGTGTTGGTGGTGGCTGTGCCTGAAGGTCTTCCTCTGGCTGTCACCATCTCGCTGGCCTATTCAGTAAAGGTACCACTGAGCTGGACGTCTTCGAGGTTTTAATGACTTAGATGTAGGGATTTGGGCTCAAACAATAATATGAAATTTGAAATGGGGAATTATGAATTAATATCGTCCATGACTGTCACATGGGACCATTTGTCCAGTAAACAAGTATAATATCAAAGAAACACTTCCTGTTGGCCACACAAGGAAGGCTGATGAGGATTATTGTTATTGTTGTTATTATCAATATGAACAAGTATTGCAGGGAGTCCCCAAAATGTCAAATAATACATGCAAGAGGGGTGCTAGTAGTATTTGTCCGATGAGAAGTTCTACTGTGCAGCTGTTGAACTGCTGTGGACTCAGCTCACTTTGACTCAGCTCAGTCAAGTTGGACATGTGGTGAGCGAGTTAGAGTCAGGGTCAGGGTCAGGGTCAGGGTCAGGGTCATCCCTCCCTCAATACAAGCAGTTCAATAAACCAAGATGTTGACTGTAAAGTGCAGGACAATCAAGTTCTTAGTTACCAAGGATGGACTGTAACCCCGACTCGACCTCCTATCGTTGATGTCTGTAACCACCTAGTAATCAAATTACTATTTGTAACTACGGACAGTCCCTCGGTTCAGCGCTCTCTAGTGCTTGTGGCGTTTTTATCTGTTGTATGGCGTTGCTCTGGAACCCGTTCATATTTACCATGTACCTGTCACCGAGAGCAGCGCCCAAAGTTCAGTCTGTTTGAACTTTCACCGCTGCGCTCGGTGACATAGTTGGGCGCAGCCAATAGAGATCGCCGAACGCAGTTAGTGAGTTAGGAGTCCCCTCGCCTTCCTGGGGAGTAAGAATCTCATGTGGTTGTCTTAAATCTCTTCTCAGAAAATGATGAAGGATAACAATCTGGTCCGTCACCTGGATGCCTGCGAGACCATGGGCAACGCCACGGCCATCTGCTCAGACAAGACGGGCACTCTGACCATGAACCGTATGACGGTGGTCCAGGCCTACATTGGAGAACGCTACTACAAGAAGGTCCCAGAACCAAACCTGATCTCAACTAAAGTCCTGGACCTACTCATCCTTGGCATCGGAGTCAACTGCGCCTACACCACCAAGATCATGGTAAGCTGCTTATTGACGTTTTAAATACAGAAACAGGCAGACTGAGGACACGCTGAGTTTTTATTTATGCCATTTCACCTCAAACTTCCACTGAGTAGCATATGTAGTGTCAAACAGAAAAGAGTGACATTTACCGTCAGGAAGTGGGAGCAACTCCATCAACAGATGGTCAGATCGCTCCACCTACGAACACTGTACCACAACAAGTGTACCCATCGTTGGTCCACGACTTTTAACTACATCATCAAATGAAATGAAAACATTGCCACGGTTTGGTTTTTGGAGTTCTGTAACATCCTTCTATGTTCCTGGTTGCCCTCAGCCTGCGATGAAGGACGGTGGGCTGCCACATCAAGTGGGAAACAAGACAGAATGTGCCTTACTTGGATTTGCACTTGACTTGCGCCGGGACTACCAGACGATCCGCAACGAATTCCCAGAAGAAAAACTGTTCAAAGTTTACACGTTTAACTCGGTGAGGAAGTCGATGAGCACCGTGCTGAAGTACGCAGACGGCAACTACCGCATGTTCAGCAAGGGGGCCTCTGAAATCCTGCTCAGGAAGTAAGTCTGTGTTTCACCGTGGCTGCACCGATAACAACCTCTTAGAAACCACCTGACTGACTAAAGGGTCTAGAATGTTGACGCCCACATTAAGAAATGTTTCCTGGGAACATGTTACATATTTCTCCAGTGTACTTTGATAGTTTCCTCCAGTGAAACGTCCAACGCCCTGAGAAGACAAACATTTGAGAGAAAATCCAGTTTAGCCGAATGTTGTATTTTTGGAGTGTTTGTGTTTGTGGTTCCCGTCACGTGACCTCCCACTCTACTTTGCGTCCAGGTGCTGTAACATCCTGACATCTAGCGGCGAAGCCAAAGCATTCAAACCGCGAGACAGAGACGAGCTGGTGAAGACGGTGATCGAACCGATGGCGTCCGAGGGTCTCAGGACCATCTGCCTGGCCTACAGAGACTTCCTCCCTGCTGACGGTGAACCTGACTGGGACAACGAGGCCGACATTCTCACCGGACTCACCTGCATCTGTGTGGTCGGCATCGAGGACCCCGTCAGACCTGAGGTACATCCAACGTCAGCTCTCGTTCTTTCTCTCGTTCTTTCTCTCCTTCTTTCTCTCGTTCTTTCTCTCGTTCTTTCTCTCCTTCTTTCTCTCGTTCTTTCTCTCGTTTTTTCTCTCGTTCTTTCTCTCCTTCTTCCTCTCCTTCTTTCTGTCCTTCTTTCTCTCGTTCTTTCTGTCCTTCTTTCTCTCCTTCTTTCTCTCGTTCATTCTCTCCTTCTTTCTCTCGTTCTTTCTCTCGTTCTTTCTCTCCTTCTTTCTCTCGTTCTTTCTCTCCTTCTTTCTCTCGTTCTTTTTCTCCTTCTTTCTGTCCTCCTTTCTCTCCTTTCTCTCCTTCTTTCTCTCATTCATTCTCTCCTTCTGTCTCTTTCTTTCTCTCCTTATTTCTCTCGTTCTTTCTCTCCTTCTTTCTCTCGTTCTTTCTCTCCTTCTTTCTCTCTTTCATTCTCTCCTTCTTTCTCTTCTTCTTTCTCTGTGGGAGCTCAAGGCGTCTCGTCCGTCCTCAGACTTCACCCTAAACTCCACAGATAGTGTTTGTCTCATTTCCTCCATCGGTGGAGCGTAGAGGACGTTCCAGATGTACGCTGCTGTAAAGGCGTCCATTTTTCAAGGACAGTCTCTCCTTTAATCTGTAAATGGTTTGTTTGGTCATCGCCCCCTATGGAGTCAGGACAGATGGAGTCTTCTCCGGCTCGTGGATGTGGGGATAAATGGACGGATGGTTTGTTTTACGTCTTCCTTCTTTTTCAGGTACCAGACGCCATCAGAAAGTGCCAGCGAGCGGGCATCACGGTACGCATGGTGACCGGAGACAACATCAACACAGCCCGTGCCATCGCCGCCAAATGTGGCATCCTGCCCCCTGGAGGTGACTTCCTGTGCCTGGAGGGCAAAGAGTTCAACAGGAGAATCCGCAACGAACTCGGGGAGGTGAGACAAGGACGGGACGGTGACCGATGGAGGACAAACCAAACTTCAGTTTTGTCCTGCAGGAGGCGCTGCTGGACCACATCCAACTCTGTCAAACGTCTATAAAATGATCTGAGCGCGTTCACGTTCTTCGTCGATTACCAAAACGTTCCCACCGTGGTAAAGATCAGTCAACCCTAAAGCAGCTGTCAGGACGGCGTCTCCTTCCTCTTAGATCTGGGATCCTTTGTCTCCGTGTTGACTTCCGTGTTGGCTGCGTCCTCTTTAGACAGACGTTGGTGCGGCACGCGACGCCTTAGACTTCCGATCGGTGGAAGAGAACGTGAAGCGATGACAGGCCTGCACGTCATCGGCTCTTTAACGGCGTCATGTTTGCTTCTTTCCTTTTCTCTCCAGATCGAACAGGAGCGGATCGATAAGATTTGGCCAAAACTGCGAGTTCTTGCCAGATCGTCACCGACGGATAAACACACTCTGGTGAAAGGTTGGAACTGCCCTTAACACACACAGAGGGGGTGAGACAGGCAGCGGGACTAACAGTGAGACAGACAGCAGACAGGTGTCACAGACAGTTAGACCAACAGGAAGAAGATGAGACATAGAAGGCGTGACAATGAAACAAACAGGCAGTGTGGAGGTGAGACAGACGGGAGGACAGACGGGAGGACAGACAGGAGGACAGACGGGAGGGGAGATAACGACAGCACGTCAGTCAGGCCGTCTTCCTGTCGCCCTCTCAGGTATCATTGACAGCACGGTGTTGGAGCAGAGACAGGTCGTTGCGGTGACGGGCGACGGAACGAACGACGGCCCGGCGCTCAAAAAGGCCGACGTGGGCTTCGCTATGGTAATGGGTGCTGATGATGTCATCAATGTCTTTGTGTAGATTTGTGTGCGTTCCAGCAGCGGATGTCTGACCTTTGTTACCCACAGGGCATTGCGGGTACAGATGTGGCGAAGGAGGCGTGTGACATCATCTTGATGGACGACAACTTCAGCAGCATCGTTAAAGCCGTGATGTGGGGACGGAACGTTTACGACAGCATCAGCAAGTTCCTGCAGTTCCAGCTCACCGTCAACGTGGTCGCCGTGGTGGTGGCCTTCACCGGGGCCTGCATCACCCAGGTACCCTGACCCCGCCCCTGGCACGTGCACGTGCGCGGACGCTCACGCACAAACACGCACACGTAGCGTATTCTGTTGTGTGTCTCAGGACTCCCCTCTGAAGGCCGTCCAGATGTTGTGGGTGAATCTTATCATGGACACCTTCGCCTCGCTGGCGCTCGCCACCGAGCCGCCCACTGAAGCCCTGCTGCTACGAAACCCATATGGACGCAAAAAACCACTCATCTCCCGCACCATGATGAAGAACATCCTGGGTCACGCCATCTACCAGCTGACGGTCATCTTCACGCTGCTCTTTACGGGTCAGTGAACGCATCACAGCCTCACGACCGAAACAACCATCAAAGCATCAAGGAGCCGCATTGTTTTTTCTCTCTGACCTCTGACCCCTGCTCTCTCAGGTGAAGTGATCTTTGACATCGACAGCGGTCGGCATGCCCCCCTTCATGCCCCCCCCTCTGAACACTACACCATCGTCTTCAACACCTTCGTCCTCATGCAAATCTTCAACGAGATCAACGCCCGTAAGATCCACGGCGAGAGGAACGTCTTTGAAGGTGTTTTTAAGAACCCCATCTTCTGCTCCATCGTCTTTGGAACGTTAGTCATACAGGTAACTGAGGGGGCGGGGTTTAACGCCTGACAAATCTGTTACAACAGTTAGCCTGACCATCTACGAATCGTGTACGGTAGCCAGACGCCCGTCACTGAGCAAGGCAGCAGGCTGCAGGTCACCCGATGACCGCTGGGATAGGCTCCGCCCCACCCGACCCTGACGTGGAGAAGAGCTGTAGATGATGGATGGATGGTACTCAGAGGAAACATCCATTGATTTGACCAAGGCGTGTCCGTGTCCGTGTCCCCAAAGCCTGGACAGCATTCAGGACAATTTAATTCTGTCTGCTCTACCATGGCCCCCCCTCCATGACAGGTCCTCCCCGACCCCTGTAACTTTCACATCCTGTTTGAAGGCTCCCCTTTATGCTCCTTAACCTTTAAACTTGAGTGCTTCCTGCTCTTGTCTGTTGTCATGGTGACGTGTCTGTTTCCAAATTGTCTCAAACACTAAACAAAGTCAAGAACAAAGACAGACTTTCAGGGGTCTCTGGATAAACGGATGTCCAGGTGCTCCTTGGAGGCTCCGTGGGACATGAACTTCTGTGTTCTAAACCATTCAGCCTACATGTGATCCATCAAGCCTTCAGACTGAAGTCCAGTTTATCTTTGAATTGTGGCTCAAACAGATCAATGTGCCTTCTGTCCTGATTGATAAGTATTGAGCTTCTCCACGGCACAGTGGGGCAGTGTGAAACGTCCAGATTAAGACGAGTCCCTGTCCTGTTCTATGATGCATATTTTACTAACGCTGATATAATAAGTGAAAGTGTCATGATAGTGTGAGGAAGGTGACGGGGCTGTGTGTGGGAGGTGGTTCAGGTTCGTTAGGGTTCAGTTGGGTCAGCTGGGCTTCGTTTCCTTTAGATTTTGAAGGTTTTGAATGCAGTAGTTCTGGACTGAGATGGTCCTGGTTCCAATCATATCTATTCTGTATCCTGTCAGCGTTTTGTCGTTCCTTCTCTTCGTCTGAACCGCTCCTCCTCCTCCTCCTCCTCCTCCTGCAGGTGGTCATCGTGCAGTTTGGCGGTAAACCGTTCAGCTGTGTGAGTCTGAGTGCGGAGCAGTGGCTGTGGTGTTTCTTCCTGGGAGTGGGCAGCTTGTTGTGGGGACAGGTGAGGCTCATCTTTCCATTGTCTAACTGGCTTCATCCCAGTCAGGGTCACGGCGGCGGCAGGCCAAGGAGGAGGCCGGGCGGCGTCCCCGTTCCCGTCAGCAGCGGCTACAGCCGTTTTCTGAGGTTGCGACCTTTCCACAGGCCGCAGGTTTTGTGCTGAGCGTCGTGAGTTTGTGTTTGTGTCTTTGTTCCTGATGTCTGAGACCCCAAATATGAGCGGACGGACGTCAACGGAGACATTTGAACTGTTGTTGTAATTACAAGAGGCGTAATTATACGATTTACAAGCAAACAAGCAGGAGTCGAACAGGAGCTGCTGGTTCCAACGGAACGTTCTCCAAAACGCTCCACAATTCCGACCGGGAACTTAGGATCACGAATCTATTATTATTATTAGTTATATGATGAATGTTTGACTTTTATTTTCATATGATCTTTAACTTCACTTTGTCTGACGTCATAAAACAAAAACACGTCACAGATCTCTGGTCAAAGGTCACGTGACAGTGGGTGTGGTCTCTGCGTCCTCAGCTTGTCTCCACCATCCCCACCAGCCGGCTGAAGTTCCTGAAGACGGCGGGTCACGGCACCCAGCAGCACGAGATTCCCGAGGAGGAGCTGGAGGAGATGAAGGACCTGGACGAGATCGACCACGGTGAGATGGAGCTGAGGAGGAGCCAGGTCCTGTGGTGCCGCGGCCTCAACCGCATCCAAACGCAGGTAACCTACGGCCCGCTTAGCACAATGTCGCACTGTAACCTCAGACTCGGCGTCCCCTCTGCGGTCCGGGCGGCGCCGCCGATGAACCGCCCTGGGACCGGCAGAGGAGCAGCAGCAGCTCTTTCCTGTTCGGTCCCTCCAGTCGTACGGAACAGGAGGTCTAACTGTGTCCTCGTGGCTCCCTCAGATCCGCGTGGTGAACGCCTTCAGAGACACCTTGTCCCCCTACGAAGGCCTGGAGACCCCCGAGTCACGCAACTCCATCCACAACTTCATGACCCACCCGGAGTTCTGCATCGAGTACTCGGAGCCTCACATCCCCTTGATCGATGAGACGGACGGCGAAGACAACGCTCCCACCGATCGGAACTCCGTCGTCCCGCCTCCTCCGACGGCGCCGTCCTCCCTGTCGCCGCGCCCGTCCCCCGCGAACCAGAACAACGCCACGGACCGGATCGCCTCCAAGACCGCTACGAATCCTCCCAACTCGGCCGGCCTGGGAAGCCCCCTGCACAGCCTGGAGACCTCACTCTGAGAGCCCCGCCCACACCAGCCACGATTGGCCGATGACATGGCGGTTCTTTTTTGTAGTCTCAGACGTGTGGACGATGACACTTCACTTCTTCATCTTCCTCTTCATTTGAGTGTTTTCCTTTCTTCTTCATGGGTTGTTTGTTGTTTAGTCTGCAGATGAAGGTCAAAGGTTTTCGACCCTCCACGTCCACGTTAGCTTCCTTTGACCTTTGACCTCTGACGTTTGTCTCCATTAGCCCGTATTTGTTTGATCAGACATTTGATCCAAACTTTAGTGACTTAAACCATCGCATGACATCACTGGATCACATGACAGATGAATGTTCTAGAATGTTTAGCATTTTATAGACAAATGTACATTTTCTAGACTAAAACATCAAAAATGATTGTGTGGACCAAAGAAGAGAGAAGACGTGAAATCAGCCGGTTTGTATCCAAGTAATCTTTGAACAATAGTCAATGATACTTTGTCCTCAGGGTGTCCGTGTCCACGTCCACATGTGAGGACGTGAATAATTAGGAATGAATGTAATTTGTGGAATGAATCCTGTCACGTGACTGGAGACCAGTTTTGACTTTTGTGTAGATACTGAAGTGTGAGAAGTTTTACCATTAAAGTGATGAAGAAGGAGGAAATTTGTGGCTTTTTATCACAGACACAATGTCCACACAGCATTTCCACTCCAGCTGCAACATTATCCACAGTAACAGCATCAGACTGTGGATCCTCGGCACCCAATGGTTCCACTTCCATTCCCTGACTTCAGTCCTCTGACATCATCAAGTCCTGGTTTCAGGTCCAGGTCCCGTGATGCTGCGTCCGTTCTTGGTTTGCTTACGTTTGAGGCCCTTTCTTCTAAACCCTCCGGTGGGTGCCCACCCTGAGACGGGGTTTACGGTGAAAACGTCTCTTCTTCCCGTGAACGTGCTCTCGTTCCTTTGCTCTGATTTTCATTTCAGCCTGTTGGAGTTGGAATTGTTTCCAGAATATTCTTCTCTTGCTAGGATTAGGATTAGGCTACAACACCTTTTCAGTCTGACATAATTCAATAATAATAACATTAGTAATAACAGACTTGGTGTTCAAGCTCTCTTTGACGTAGATTCCTTTTTAATGATGCTCTTTTTGCCCTGAACAGCCAATCGGGGAGACGTTCTCCTCGTTTGTTGCTTTTGTGGCACATTGTAACACCAGTTGAGCGTCAGACTGTCTTTCTTTTTGCACGTCCTCTTTCTGACCACGTCTCTGCTGACCTGAGTTTCTCTCTCGGGTTCAGAGTTGTTTCTGTTATTTTCATGTTTATGTACTTTGTTCTTCCTCTTGTTGGTCACGATGAAACTTTCCTTTTCCCCGTACAGGTTTAGGTTGTTTAGGGGGCCTCGTCATCGCCCTCTTTGAGAGCTTTGGTCCTGTTTTGAGAGGGTTGTGTGATAGTGGACTATAAGTAAGGAGAGACACACAGTAAGAAGGAGAGGACAGAGGTCAGCGTGGCTCCGCCTCTTCCTGATGATAAACTTACTGCTCGGCCATCTTGACGTTGTTTTTCTGGATATATTCCAGAGATGTTGGACACTCTAACTCATCCTACATATGCTACAACCACCTCCTGGCGTTTCCACGGAGTAACACAAATAATCAATCGATTCAATGAAAAAAGCACAAATAAAGACAAAGAAACTGCAAAAGTGATTTCATTCCAAATAAGTGAGAGTTTCAGAGATAAAAACATGAAACGGATGCGACTGAAGACAGAAATATATTTGTAAAAACGAGGCGTGAGGAACACTTTAGCAGGGTGGTGATGAAGATTCTTTGGTTGAATGTCCCGACGCTCACGTGGACCTTCGTCACGTCTCACGTGGACCTTCGTCACGTCTCATGTGGACCTTCGTCACGTCTCACGTGGACCTGGGGAGGGAGGAGTCTACGTCTGTCTATAAAATGTTCTTATTGTTTCATTTTCTTATTACTGCTGATCATTAATCAGCTATTCGATGAGTTTGATTTAAAAAAAAAATATAAATGTAAAATTAAGTTTAAAAGTTTTATTTCTGATTGACTGCTGGCAGATCGGGCGGTGCTGCTAAAAACTGGCACGACCTTTGACCCTAGAAGAGGCAGGTGCTGTAGACGGTGACCTTCGTGCTGATCTCCTGCAGCAGCTCCTTCACAGCTCCCTCCAGCTCCACCAGCTGCTCGGCCTTCATCTCCAGAGTTCGCTGGTTCTCCTCGTACGACTTCTCGAGGTCTGAAACAGAAAGCGGCTGCTGGTCACCACGGTTACGGGGAGTCGCGTTGTGTTGATGTCGTTTGTAGCCGTTCGGGTTTCGTACGTGACACCTCCAGTCATGGTTTTATGTCTTTGTTCTAATTCATCACACGTGTATAGAGAGCTGTGATGTCACTGTGATGTCACCTTTGAGCAGCTGCAGCTTGTTGCTGGCCTGCAGCAGGAGATGTTTGGCTTCCTGCTGGAGGGACTCCGCCCTCTTCTTGGCCTCGGCCACGCCCCCTGCCTTCTGTTCAATCAGCTCTTCCGCTTTGGTATATTTATGCTTCACGTCTGAATCCAAGTCCTAAACACACACGCGCATGCACACACACACATTTATGTGTAAAATGATGACCGCTGTGATGTGAAGACGATGGAGATGATGATGACGAAGAAATGAAGTTAGTGACATTTTAAGACACTTTCCATGTAAAGAGGAATCATTGTCAAACCACAGCAGGCAGCGGGCAGGGCCAACTGACCTTTCGGACTTTTTCGGCGATGCTGTTGATGAGCTCTACGTCCCGCTCGGTTCGCTCGCCGGTCTGCGAGGCGTTCTGACTTTGGTTCCTCAGCAGCATCACGTCCTGTTCCAGCCTCTGCAGCCTCTGGGTGGCGTTGTTCAGCTTCAGTTCTGCGTTGGACGTCTCCGACTCCACCTGTGTGCAGCAGTTACGGACGATTCATTTCCATTCTTGTTTGTACCTTTTACAGATGTTGACATTGTAAAGGATGAATCTTTAGCTCCGCCTCTTTTTGATTCTCCGTGACTGACCGAGGTGAGCAGCGTGCCGGTGGCCTGAATGTCGGCGGCGGCCCGCTCGATGGCCCCGCCCGTGGCCGTCTGCGCTCTCTGAGTTTCTTCCAGAGCTGCCTTCACCTCCTCTGCCCAGTTCTTCACTTCCGCTGCCTCCTGACTGTTTCAAACAGGAAGTAAACGCACCACAGTTTAATACTCGGACGTGATGAGCGATACAATGATTTGGATGCGATGAGCCGGCAGGCTGCAGGAGCACGTGGACCACGTGGACTACTGAGGGCCTGACTGGTCCCGGTCCCAGATCGGGAACGCCGGGTGTACCGGGTGTGCCGTTCCCATTTCTGACCTCGCTTTCCAGGCCCGTTCCAGAAGGTTCTCTGCTCTCTGGATGTCATCGGCGCTCTTGTTCAGGATGGACTCCACGTGTCCGAGCTCTCCCACCTTCTCTCTGATCTCGTTGGTCAGATTCTGCAGCTGAGCCGGCGTGGTGGGCATCTGCATGGCTAACACCTCATTAGCCACCAGCTCGATGCTCTCCAGGTCGGCCGCGTCCTCTAGAGGGCAGCGCAAAGACAGATGTTGATATTTTGAAGTGATTGTTGCACAGCTGAGGCACCCTGAGTTCTATCTGCGGCTGCACGTGGCCACCGACCTCCCTGAGGTTCATTTTAGCCACACGCTGCCGGTTCCGTGTCAGGAAACCTTTAGGAGTGACACCCGGCACCGCTGCCTGACGCGGTTTGAACTCGGCCTTTGGTTATTTTTGGTTATACGTACGAGTGAGGAAGTCCCGGATCTGTCGGATCAGGCTCCTCAGCTCCTCGTTGCTCTGGTCCACTCTCTGTCTGGTCCGGTTGGTTTTCAGCAGGACGTCCTGAGCGCTCTGCTTGGCCTCGTCCGCCTTCAGCTTTGCCTCAGACACCTGGACCAAAGACAGACCGTGACCATCCACGACAACAGAACCCTGACCCTGACCTACACAGCCTGTGGGTCCCTCTTTGGAATGCAGACTTCCCTAAAGCTCTGACTTCTCTGCTAAATACAAAAAAAATGTATCATTTAGAGAGACTCGTTTTGGCCCCGTTGGGGACTTTGATGTTTTGGGACCTTCTTGTTTCTGTGAGGTCTTCAGTGGGCCCCCGTTTCTCACCATCTTAGACAGCTTGTCCACTTCCTGCATGGCAGTGATGATTTCCTGTTGGGAGTCTTTCGCTCTCTGCCAGGCGTTCTGGGCCGTCGTCACCACGCCGTCGCATTCTTCGCCCCCGCACTTCTTCCTGCCGTCTGCGTCCACGCAGCCCAAACCTCCGCAGGAAGTACTGGAGCAGGCCAGACCGCCGCACGTCTGCAACAAAGTCACGGGGTCAACAGACAAAACTTGAGTTTGGTCCCAAACCCCCTGAGAACACGTTCAAAGGTCCCAGTACTCTCGCTACCTTCTTGCTGAGCTCTGAGAGGTCCAACGTCTCCAGCGCTCCTGCGAGCTCGTCCAGTTTCTGAGCGTGCTCCGTCTGGTTCTGGAGGAACCGGTCTTTGGTCTGGTTCATTTTGTCCTCCGTGGCTCGCCGTAGGGAGGCCGAAGTTTCCACGACGCTGCCCGGGTCATCCACGGAGGCGTTCGCTCGAACTTCAGCACTCTGAGACTGCAGGAAGTACTTGGAGATGCTGTCCGCCGCTCCTGAAAACAGGAAGTGGAATCAATACAGGACTCCCAAAAATAAGACACCGCCTGTTTTGACCTTTGATCTCACCTCTGATGTCAGAGTTCTTGATGAACTCCACCTGGTCCAGCACTTCCTGTACGGTTCCTTCCAGTTTCCGAGCGTCCTCTCTGACAAGGTCCAGTTTGGCGTCCGCCCTGCTGCGTTCTGCTGCCACCTCCAGCGTCGCCTCCTCCGATTGGTTCAACGCCGTGCCCAGCTGTGACATCAGCTCCCTGCAGAGTTCCGTGGCGACATTTGTCACATTGTTCGTAAAGATTTATACGGCGATTATACATATCACGTCATGTAGTCATGTAACGTCACCGATAAATTCAATCTAAAGCGTCGCGTCTGATAAACGTCTTACGTGGCTTGTTGCAGCAGGTCCTGGACCTCGGACAGCGGCTGCGAGGCCGGATTCTGGGCCAAAATACGCCCAATAAGCTCGGCGCTGTTCTCGATGCTTTCCATCGTCTTCTTGTACGGAGCGCTGACGCCGTTAGCTTTGACGGCGTTGACTTTATTCACGAGACGGTGCGTCTGATTGGTCAGCTGACCGAGCACGGCGTCCCACTCGGCAAAGCACCGGTGGCAGCGCCGGCAGTCCGGGAACGTTCCGGTGAATCCACGAGCGCAGACGTCACAGCGTGGCCCGGACACGCCGTCCACGCACACGCAGCGACCGGTGGCTTTGTTGCATTGCTGCTCGGCGATCCCACGAGGGTCACAGTCACAGGCTGGGGGGCGAAAACAAACAGGAAGTCACGCGGTGAATGATCAGGGTCAGGATAAAGGTCTCACACACACACACACACACACACACACACACACACACACACACACAAGTGTCAGATGAAAGCTGGATGTGGTTGCTGAGGGAGAAGAAGAAAGTTTGTTCAACACACGAGCAAACAAAGATAGAAGAGCAGCAAACATCAGGAGGAAAAACACAAAAATCAAACATCAGAACAAAACCAATCAGCAAAACGAATCATCAAATATCACAATCGAAGGAAGAAGAGAACGAGGGAGAAGAACAAAAGGAAGGAGGGAGGAGAAGAAGAAGAAGAAGAAGAAGGAAAAGAAAATGGGGCAGCTTGGTCTGAGTGAGGCTTTAAACCTGGAAACAGACTAAACCCTTCTCTCCTTATTCTTCTCTCCTTTCCTCCTATCCTTCACTGTCACCGTCCCTTGTTTCTCTTTCCTTTCCTTTCTTCTCTCCTTTCCTCCTATCCTTCACTGTCAACGTCCCTTGTTTCTCTTTCCTTTCCTTTCTTCTCTCCTTTCCTCCTATCCTTCACTGTCACCGTCCCTTGTTTCTCTTTCCTTTCCTTTCTTCTCTCCTTTCCTCCTATCCTTCACCGTCACCGTCCCTTGTTTCTCTTTCCTTTCCTTTCTTCTCTCCTTTCCTCCTATCCTTCACTGTCACCGTCCCTTGTTTCTCTTTCCTTTCCTTTCTTCTCTCCTTTCCTCCTATCCTTCACCGCCACCGTCCCTTGTTTCTCTTTCCTTTCCTTTCTTCTCAGCTTTTCATTTTTCTTTCTCTCCTTTCTTCTTTTTCTTTCTTTCTTCTCTTTCTTCACCTCCCTGTTTTCCTCTTTTACCCCCTGCTCCCCTTCTGGTTTGTTTTTCACCCCCAGGCCAAATGATGAGGCTCAGACAGATGGGAGATCTGGTCGCCGTGGTAACACTGTGGGTGGTCCGTGGGGAACATCTGGAGTTGATTCCGGCAGCATGATGGGAATTTTTCCCACGATGCAGCGGGGGAGCAGCTGCCCTAACATTGAGTTTCAGGTCTGTGCCTCTTAGTTTCGCTCACGGCTGCTTGGTTTGAACGTTGACGTGTAAGGACGCATCTCTCCTCCTATAAAACGCGTTCGTTTGACTCTCGTCCACTCCACCGCCTGCGGTGCCTTTTAGACATCTGTTCTACATCTACGTACGATGAAGACCGGACGTACCGTGACACTGGACCTCTGGGTCCCCCCAGAACAGTTCTCTGCACTCGCTGCAGGTTCGACCTCCAAAACCAGGACGACACGAGCACCGACCGCTGATCTACGGTCACAACAACAAAAACATTTTCACGTTTGATCCTTTCATTATTTCATGGCTGTATAAAGGTCACACAGAGTGCAGGTTTAAGGATGAGGGGTTTGACGTGTGGCCTCGGCTGACCTGGTTGCAGGACGTCCCGTAGGCGTGATGGGGATGGCAGGCGCAGGCCTCGCAGCCGAGGCCGCTCGCCAGGTTCCAGGTGTCAGGGGCGCAGCTGTCGCAGTGCTGACCGGTCACGTTCGGGAGACAGGCGCACTGACCGCTGTCACCGTGGCAACGACAGTCACCTGATGACAGACAGCTGGAGGGGGCGGTGCCAACCAGGTCACACACACACTCTGCAGAACAGAAAGACACGTGAGTTCCAACGGCGCTTTAGATCGAAACGCCGACAGGTTAACGTGGCGTTCCATCCTACGATTGGAGTAAAAAACGGAAATCTGCTATCTGTTCAAATTGGCTTTAGATGCTTTAATGTTTTCTTGTTGTGGATGAAGTGATGTTGATTCTTTCATAGATTTGACTTCAGATTAGCGGAGATTAGTTCCGTCTCTGTGCAGATTCAAAACATCCAATCATCAAAGAGTTTGAAAACTTTATTTCCGTACACTGAAAACTGAGGTGAAAACATTCACTTCAATCATCGGAGTCATTTTTCCTGCAGCGGGGCGTGATCCTGGTTACCCAGGTTGTACTCACTCCTGCAGTCCTGCAGCAGGGCGTTGCCATAGTAACCCTGCTTACAGCTCTGGCAGGCAGGGCCTTCGCTGTGATGCAGGCACCGAAGACACTCTCCAGTTTTGGCGTCGCAGGAAGTCGGGTCCAACATGTCGATGTTATTGTTGCACTGGCAGGGCTGGCAATGACCCCCCACCTCATCTGGGTTTCCATAGTAACCAGGAGAACACTGATCACAACGAGCACCTGAAACAAACGCAGCCAAAGTGTCAATTCAATTAATTGCCAAACCCCGATGCTAACGCTAACGCTAACGCTAACGCAAACCCCTAATAACAAAGACTAAAGACAAAGAGAACAAAATTATTTACAAGATCAGAACTGGAGTTTGACTTAGAGAGATGAAGATGGCTTCATGGCTACTGCAAAAGAAAAATAAGTGATGAAGATTTGATTGTTTATGAGTGTTTGTTTTCCTTAATCGCTGTTTGGCTGAAACATTTTGATGAGGAAGATTACTGAGGAAGACCCGTTTACAAGTGAGGAAGATTACACAGCATAAAATCATACACTGCACAATCAAGTATCATCCTCTCTCTCTTTAAGGCTGTGTTAACACAAAAAGTGTTGCCAAAAATGGAAAGTTCCTTTGCCCTTCACATTCTAAAATAGCCTTCGTTTACATGACGACATCGAGTACAAACTCTTTCTTCTACCACGTGACGTAAACAAACAAGAAGAAAATCATGGTGAAAGGATTGCACAAAAACAGATAGCTTTGTCTGGATGGATGATGAACAGGAGTTATTACTGATGAAGAGGAGTTATTACTGATGAGTTGGAGTTATTACTGATGAAGAGGAGTTATTACTGATGAAGAGGAGTTATTACTGATGAAGAGGAGTTATTACTGATGAAGAGGAGTTATTACTGATGAAGAGGAGTTATTACTGATGAAGAGGAGTTATTACTGATGAAGAGGGGTTATTACTGATGAAGAGGAGTTATTACTGATGAAGTGGAGTTATTGATGATGAAGTGGAGTTAATACTGATGAAGTGGAGTTATTACTGATAAAGTGGAGTTATTACTAATGAAGTGGAGTTAATACTGATGAAGTGGAGTTAATA